>JALDNG010000372.1:115000-215000 GCA_024349245.1 Neodontobutis hainanensis | reverse complement strand
ATATCTCAAGGGTGCGCTATAAAACAAGCCCACATTAATTAATTGCACTTTGGAAATAAAAACACAGAATGAACTTTGAACAGTTGTGCTCATAAATTTGCATACATTTAAAAAACACAAAAACTTTTCTTTTACTCAGTGGTTGGGTGAAGCAATTTATTGTCGAACAATTGTGTCTACTCTTTTTAAATCATAACTACACAAACAGGTTTGAATGGCCACTACAGGTAACTATCCTCACATGTGGTCCGTTTGCTTGTAATCAGTGTATCTACAGTATATAAAAAGGTCAGTGAGTTTCTGGGCTTTGACCCCATTTCTCATCCAGTGCTGCACTGACGTTTCTGTATTCAGAGTCATGGGAAGAGCAAAAGAAGGCTCCATGAGAAAAAGGTAATGTACTGTATAGTATAGTATGACATGACAACTTCACCAGACCAGAGCAGACAGGACGTCTGTCCCTCTTGCGGGCCACATCTGAAGCTATAGAGCTAATTGCTTCCAATATACACACAATTTTTAGGCAAGTTGTGTTTTTAAGGATTAATTTTGTTATTGTACAACTACAATGCTCTTAGTCAATCCAAAATGTTAACAAACCCTCAAACCTGAACATTTTAGTAAAAGCGAAGTGTTGGCTTTCTTAAGAGCATATTTAACATGTACACCAACTATTAGGCCTACTGTGCAGAATTTATTATGCAACTAATTGAAAAACAAAAGTTTTCTTCTCACTTGTTTATTTTCACCTGTTTGAGTGAGAATAATAAACAAACTCAAAATTTACAAATAAATATTCCTGAAATTTTAAAATAAACTCAGTGACCGATAGCCATCCTTCTTTTCGAGAACAGTCACAAGACTTCCATTCACGAGTCAGTTTTTTGACCTGGTCGGAAAATTTACCTTCACTGTATATGTCCTGCTTAAGAAGGGCCCAAAAGTTCTCAATAGGGTTTAAGTCAGGTGAAGGGGGCCATGTCATTAGTTTTTTATTTTTAAAGCCTGTACAGGCCAGCCACGCAGTGGAGAACTTTGAGGCATGTGATGGAGTGTTGTCTTCCATAAAAATCAAAGTTTGTTTTAAAGATGCAGACTTTTTCCTGGACCACTGCTTGAAGAAAGTGTTTTGTAAAAATTAGCAGTAGGTCTGAAAGTTGATTTTGACACCATTTTCAACTAAAAGGTCCAACTAACTCATCTTTAATAATACCTGCCCATACCTGTACCCCACCTCCACCTCGCTGGTGTCTGAGTTGAAGTGGAGCTCTGTGTCCGTTACTGATCCAACCACAGGCCCATCCATCTGGTCCGTCAAGAGTCACTCTCATCTCATCAGTCCTCAAAACTGTTGAAAATTTTGTCTTCAGATATTTTTTGGCCCATTCTTGACGTTTCAATTTATGTGTCTTGTTCAGAAGTGGTCAGCATCCCTGTGATAGACTTTTTACAATTTTTGACTTTTCATAGTCAGTTAAATCTCTTTTTTGGCCCATTTTTCTCAAGAAGATCCTGCCTAATAATTATGCACAACTTGTTATAGGGTGTTGAGCTCCTTAGCCCCAAAAAAAAGACATCACCTGATATTGCATTAAATCCAATAAGGATTCAAGTTTATACAGCTTGGAGTTGGAAATTATGGATAAAATAATATGGTCAAAATAATCACTTGCATAATAATTGTGCACACAGTGTAGTTTTCAACACCAACGGTGCCCAATCTAGTTGATAAAGGTAATTACAGCCAACTAAAGTGCAGATAGGCCTTTATTTAGACAGAAACATTAAAACTATGCTATAAAAGATACACTCATACACAATTCACTGTCCCGCACATACACTGTAGTCACCATCCAAACATGTACTCCATGGCTTTAGAGACAAAGCTGTCATCTTTTCTGGGGTCTGTCTGTCAGCCACCACCTGAACAAACAAAAGACATTTAGACCAGTTTCAAAACCTAAATACAACCTATCTCCTTTTTTCTTTTTACATCAAAAGCACTAATCAATATTTAATCAATATCTGAATGAGTATTAGAGTGGCCAGGAGTCCTGCTGGGACAGGGGCCTGGAGTTGTATGATTATTAGATTACATGGAGTAAAATAATTACAAAATAAAGTTTGTCAGAAAGGAAATTATATGGCAGACATTATTTACATTACCGACAAGCGGGACAGATAAAAACAGACATGTAAAAGAAGACATTCATTTTATCACAAAAAAACTTATTTTAAATTTTAAATTATATTTATATAATTATATATATATATATATATATATATATATATATATATATATAAATAATTATTTTAAATTATTTTCAGAGTATAAACGTATTAAAGAACCTTGATTATTTTAGAGTGGATCACAATTGATTGGGGTTTTTGAGTGTGGTGTAAATGACACTAGAGCTGGGTACATCTGAGGAAATTAAACGCCTGCTGCTCTGATGTGCTTTTATGTTGGATTTTACTTAAAAATAAGTCTCTGAGTTTCTTCAAGTTAGAAAGAACCAAAAGCTAAAATCATTTGAAAAATAAACAAGGTAAATAGGTTAAGTAGGCCTATTGTTGCCATATTGCTCAGCTCTTTCTGAGTAGTACATGTCTCCAGTGGGGTAGTGATGTGTGACAGAAGGGCTGCATGATTCTTGTGAATCTTGATTTTTCTACATTGTACGAAAGAGAATAAGGACCACTGTATCTAAATTGACGATAGAGTATGGGTGCCTGTAAAGACAGACTTTCTGGCAAAATCCACACAATATATAAAATAAATAATCAAAATCTGTCAGGGTAAACGTATAAATGGCATGCATTTATATAGCGCTTTCCTGCACCCTTCTCGGGCACCCAAGGCGCTTTAGATCGTGCTTCCACTCACCCCATTCACACACATCCACTCCTGGGGCAGACAGAGAGGGGGGCTGCCACACAAACGGCGCTCAACCTTCTCCTACCACCACCAAACACACTTCTACAGTCACACACATTCATACACCAGTGCTATGGACACTGGAGGCAAGGTGGGTTAGGGTTAGGGTCTTGCCCAAGGACACAACGAGAGGAGAGCGGGAATCGATCCTACTACCTTCCAGTTGAAGGACGGCCGCTCTACCACTGAGCCACTGCCGCCCTGTACAAGTGCAACTGTATATTATTAAATGTGCAATATTCAATTTTTTAACCCTATTGTGGGTGTTTAGAGATAAAGTCCAAACAGTGGCCATAATCCTCTCCTGTAAAATGGAGAGCACAATTCTAATTATTTCAACAAAAGCAGCCAACAAGTGCTAAAAAGTTGGGGAAAAAAATTCCACACAATGCTATATGCTCCTTTTTTTCTGTACCAATATTGTGTTGTCACGCTCACCGTCGGCTAGTTTGTTTCTTCCCAAGCTGGTGCTGTGGGGGCCAGACTTTCAAACTAAAATATATAAATAAATAAATACATTTTGAATTCTTGTTTTATTACGGTTAAATAGCTTTCCTTTTAAATTTCTTTTAGATATATGGCTTTAGACCTGGTTATTTATTTTGTATTCATCATTTAGTTATTATTAACTTTAGCTGAGACCTAAAACCACTTTAGAGCAAACTCAATAATAAAGTCTTGTCTCATCCCTAAAACTTAAACAAAACAGTTGTTCTAGTAAAATGTTAAACTTTTATGCATTTTAATCTATTATTTATTAATAATAGCAAGAATTTATTAACAGTAATAATTAATTTGAGGACCAGAAGTACCACAAAAAAGGACTGGATTTTGTCTGCAGAACCTTAAGATTGAGACCCCAGTGGGTGCAGAAGAAACTCTCAGAAGGTGGCACATGACTCACCAGAACATTATTACATCTCTCTGACAGGGATGGGCCTCAAACAAGTGAACACATATTTTAAGACAAGTCTGACTGTATTATGAAATAACTTATGGTTCAGACTTGGGATGACAGCAGTCTCTCCGTTTAAAGTTGACCATCTTTGCTAACACAGGTTACTGCTCACATTCTCTCTGTTCTCCGCTGGTGACGGGACATTTGTTACTTTTTGATTAAAAGCTCAGACATGTTTTCATCGGCAGGGCCGACTCGGCCCGATACTAGTCTGTGCAGCAGGAGGGACATGAATTGAGATTGTAATTTTTTTTGATTATCGTGCAGCCTTTTGGACAGTGAGAGTTGACCTGGTAGTCGGTGGCGGACGTGCGGTGGGCTGCACTCAGGGTCTGATGGCCAAGCGTGGTGTAGACGGTAGCGCCGAGGACGCGAAGGACGTGGTGAGTGGAGAGGCCACTTGAACGTCGCCCATCACACTCTGAGGACGAGGAAACGATGCAATAGTGTGGTAAAAGCTACTTTAGTGTAAACACAGAACAAGACTAATTATATAGGAGCAAAGACAGTAACAGTTGCAGACCTTGTCGATACATGGCTTGAGCGCCCACCATGATGGAATCTCCAAACACCTTGCCGTCTTTAGACAGAGCCTTCCTGGCCTGAAGTTTGGACTGGTACTGTAGGTGCATCCAGTTCCCGGGGGAGGCCATCTGAGGACACAAATTCAGAACTACCGTGGGTACTAGGGCTTCCTACCCCGTCCAAAGACATGCATGTATAGTTTAATTGGCAACTTTAAAAGTGTCCCTAGTGACCCCCTCGAAAAGGAGATGATTCATATAGGCTTCATAGCCTTTGTGTTGAAGGTGGCTCCGCATGCTAGGTTTTTACACTGATCCAAGAGCCAAGGCTTCTGATAGGTAACCTTATTTAGGCCAGCCCAGTGCACTGTGTGGGTTACAAGCTTTGCATATTTAGCCAGCCTTTTGTCAAGCTCAACAGTTTAAACCTGTCCCTCCAGAGCCCAAACGTGGAAGTCTGACAAAATTACATAATTTAAAAGAAAACTAGAGCAATGGGCTTTGGCGTGGATAAAGGTTGTGTTGATATGTTCTCCAATCTTGACAACATGGACAACAAAATAAGCATCCAAACATTTAAAGATGTAATAGCCACTCACCTCAAGAGCCTCTGTGAAAGTTTTAAAAACGGAACCCTGACGGCAGGTGTCGTAACCTGGGCCCGCTCTACATTTATATTGAAGTTTTATAAACCTTGTCTAAAATGTCTATCAAGAAAAAGTTTTAACGCAATATCTCATTATTTCCCTCAGCCTTACCAGAAAAGGAAGCATTCAAACTCCCTTTACTTTCTGAAGTGAGAATTTTAAATCGTTCCAATTATGTCAAAGTAGAAAAGTGTGCAGTCTATGAATTGGGCACCAACAGCACTCAAAGAAAACACAAAGCAACAAAAAAAATATGACTTACGGTATGTTTGAGGATGTTTCCGTACTGAGCAAACTGCAGCAGGATGTAAGACCCCGAGGCTGGAGGAAAACTTTGGACACACAAAATCACAAATATAAACACACCCCTGTTGCTGCACCACAAAACATGAGATCTGGGTTACACTTCGTTCCACAATTCTCCTCATTCATTCTGTTGTTTTTTGCCTCAGTTCACTTACAGTTTGTGCTGTAAATATAGTCTATTCATAAAGAATGGATATTTCTAGAAAGAGGCATATCTTTGTGATTTTATGAAATGTTTGACATGGTAGGGTTATGTTGATCTGAATGACAATTTGGATTGACCTCTGTCCAGCCCTGTTCCCAGGGTGTGTGTGTCATAATAGGGGTACCAACCCAAAGACAGTGACCCAGGTCTGGTCTAGCTGGTCCTCAGAGCACAAGGTCTCTCCCTGGCTGTAGAAGGGGTCCATCTGAGCCGGGGACATGCACAGCTGCTGCAAGCCTGGACAGACATGACCACAGAATGAGAAAAGTATTAAGTTCAGTGCATCAATAGACGTTTGTTAAAATGCAGGAGTTAAACAAACTTCCCATGTTATAGCTTCCCTTTTTATGGGAGTCAACATGATTCATTTTTATACTTCTTTGATACACAGTGAATAAGTGTTTTTTTCACTAAAATTTAAACCCTGTAAGAGTGTGTTCACACGTAGTTTGCACCAAAACAGAAAATCTATTCAGTTTGTCAGCAAAAACTGTTTCACAGCTGGCATTTTAAACTGTGGACCAAGCAACAACAAAATAATAAAAAGTTTTCCCCTTTTTAATAAACACTAGATGTTGCGTTTTGCCCAAATGCTAATAAGGCATGTTACCATTGAATTTGAGCTTCTCAATGCTTCACATTTGACCTTTTATTGTATTCAGTTGGACAGTACCGATTCTTTTTTCTTTTTCCACACTCTCAGGAAAACTAAACGTTACATGATTTTTTCATTGCCAATTTAGGATGCTCCTCCTATTTGAGCTTGTCTGTGAACTGCTTAGTTCACGCTTGACTGAAACCGTAACAGAGTTCACTTGGAAATGCTCTGAGACCAACACAGCAACCACACCAGAGACCATTTGAACTGCACCAAACATGTCAAGTGTGAACACACCTCTAGCTCTAGCCACGGAGACAAAATCGTTAGTTTCAAAAATATTTTCTGTAAACAAACAGTTTCAGAAAATGTGTCAATTCAAAATCTTTCCACTCTGGGACAAAAATGTGTCCTAACCAAGCTCTGTGTGGATAAAACACCCATATGTTAAAAAAAACCTTTGCGCTTTAGTCCATCTCCATATAGACAAGGTCTTGGAGGCTTAACAGGACTATCTAAGTCAGATATTTGTGGACTGATTTCTTATGTTGTCAGACAATACAAACTGATTTGACGCCAGTGGGACAGCATTTTTAATATCAAAGTGATCAAGCCCAAGAAGTGACCTTTAATCCTGGTCTACACTGTACAATTTATTTTAGTCTTATAAGATTTGAGCAAGCCACACTGCACATGAAATAAGTAAATCGTAATCTACTGCATGTTCATACTGAGCGATGGACTAAACATTGATCCGTGACCACGACTGAAGTCAGCTGGAGCGGATGCAAGACTATGAATGCAGTGTGACTGGCCCGCATCCAAGTTGTCATGGCCACGGTGAGTTGTAAGTCAGCGCTTACCATATCGGCTGACTATGTACTCTGTATTTGAGTCCCAAATATATGTTATGCTGTTTATCCTACATCTTTGTTGTTGTTGTAGTATTTGACGCCGTTGTTCAGACACGCTAATGGTACGTTATTTTCCGGCACATTCCCATTAGTTGGCTGACAAAGATTGTACGGGCGGCGAGAGGCAGACACACTATGCAACGATTCCTCCGATTTCTGACATTGCTTGGTATTTGTTGTAGCTCGTCATTGGTAGTTAGATGGTTCCATCTTTCATCTTTGTCCCTGCCTAACTGCAAGACATACAACCACTGTTTTTGATTTTCCCCACAACAGCGCATTTTTTGTCTGCAATAGCAAAAATCGTACAGTCTAGACATGGCTTTACTAGGAAATGAGCTGAGCTCTCCGAGGACAGTTGTGTGTTCTACCTGCTCCAGGAGTGAAGGCCTGGCGCCCTGACAAAGGAGACTGCATCACCGGAAAAGACTGAGGACATACACACAAACATTTGGATCATTTACAAGGCATGGAAAAAGCAAACATACACAAAGACTGTCATCCAAAACAAATCAATACTATCCTACAATTATTTATTCTAATAATGTGACTATTAGAAAATTGTAAACAGACTCTGATATAGGGATGCATTGTCTTAACATTGGTATCAGTTAATATTTGCATGGGGGCAGGAGTAGGGGCGACTCTCCCAGATTCCAGTTAGTAGGGGACCACTGAGGCCTATGGCAGCCTTAATGCAGGCTAAAAAAAAACGACAATCACTCATTAGGTTTCTCTGCACCCTTTACCCCTCCCTATTCTCTTTCACACAACATCCGGTTTTAACGACAGCTGATTGGCTTGTCACTTTGTTGAGCACCCATTTGATTGTGGGAACAGGCTAATCTGCAGAAGATTAGAAATCTGTATCAAGACAGCAATGTCATTTATTTAAAATGGAAAAATAATGCGTTTAACCAGGCAATGGACACAAAGATCAGTAAGATCTGAGTATGGACTGACTACAGCCAGAATAAAAGATGTGCGATCTTTTAGGATCGAGGATTTTAAGAGGGATTTGGAGCCGTTAGCAATGAAAATGTCTGAAAGTCTCTTTGTGTATAGTGTCAGTGGCTAATTTCACATTAATAAAAGTGGAGGTAGCCGCCAGGTTCAAGCAACCATGCAAGCAGTAGCTCAGCGAAGATTAAGAGGCAGCTTATTCACTAGGAAAGACAGCAAAAGAGAACTGATCTATTTACAGTCCCTGTAAACCTGCCTCTTCAATGTAAGGTAGGCATTTTTATCAGTGCTTCTAAATTGGAAGCCAGCTTTTGAGTTTAAACATAAAGAGATGGCAAGTGTATTATGACAGTTGTGATATTTAATTGTGGCTGTTAATTGTTTGTATTTAGACCTAGTATAGGCTTGGTAAACACAATCATATAATCAGGCCTCAACTGATCAGGACTGGACCCTGTTTGACAGAGCCCTCAATTACAGAAGGCTATGGGCCCAACACAATCCACAAGACTGACACAGAGTTGCTGAATTTACACACCGTGACCAGGTCCCGTTGTAGAGCGCATATAGATTTACAGCCAGACTACACGTCGTGATAAAAGCATTAAATTACCCTGCAGCTTGAGCATTTGGGGCTAAGCTGAGCCAGCAGACAGTGAGACAGTGTTTATACACTAGGCCATAGTGCAATTAGACGGGGTGCTGTGTAAACTGTAGGGTTTGGGCCTGTGGGGAATGGAGGACCAGATTAATTGACAGTAAACTGATAATGGCTGAGGAATTTATAGACAAGCAACATTCAGCTGTAGCATACTGTACAAAGAGACAGCAGAGTGTGGCAGTGCACGTGTTCACGGGCACCTGGTGAGAAGCTCCTCTGTCTGGAGAAGAATTATCCAGTTTTTATGTGACTTTTTTGTGACACGCATTTTAAAAAAGTGTTTTGATTTGCTTCTCTGACTCTGCCCTAAATCTCCTGCGGCTCCTTTAACTGTTACTATGACAACAGCTTGTGCACGTGACATGTGCCATGTCTGTTCTGTACTGGTGCCTGTTGATCAGCTCACTGAGCTCTGCTTCTGCAGGAGACCACCTCTTCAG
Source organism: Neodontobutis hainanensis (assembly GCA_024349245.1). Taxonomy (NCBI): domain Eukaryota; kingdom Metazoa; phylum Chordata; class Actinopteri; order Gobiiformes; family Odontobutidae; genus Neodontobutis; species Neodontobutis hainanensis. The sequence continues at coordinate 205,846 of JALDNG010000372.1, read as the reverse complement.
CGAGAAATCTTAGCTATTATTTTCCAAAGTAAGTAGAGATATGTCGGCAATAGTTGTAGCCAATATTGCAACTCTGCAGAAAAACAGCTCGGTCTCATATTTAGTTTCTCTGCACTGCAGTAATACAAGTGGTGGATACAAACACAGACAGAAAAAGAGATGCTAAAGCATCAGCAAAAAATTAGCGCCCTCACAAAAGTCACTTTCTCCGGAGCAGCCTGTGCAACTTTGATCTGCTTCAGCTCCAAATGAACCCGTTTAATAATACCAGCTTTGTTAATGACCCGACAACATCAGTATCTACAGTATCCTTTTGAATCTTGTTATATAGTCACTCTATCTGTAGATGGCCTAATAAACAGCTTTAAAACTATTTTTTGTTTCCCCAAAGAAAAGCAAATACCAGAAAATACTTAATATTGATATGTTCTATTTTAAACATTGGTATTGGCCTAGAATTTTCATATTGGTGCATCCTTTCTCTGACATAACCTATCAATATTCTCACTTAAATAAAAATATTATTATTGTTATTGCTTATTGTTTGCCTTGTTCATATTTAATAGATCACAAAATATTCATCCTTTAATAAATGAAGAAATGCTGAACTTGGTCTCATCATTGTCATTTGAAGATGGAAACTGAACACAACCAACATCTATCACATTCATTGTAGTTGAACAACTAGTTATGGTTTTCCCATTAGGAGTTGGTTTGCAATTATAGTGCCGACTGTTCCTTCCAGTGAAACCTAAATTTAAAACGCTATTAAAAAATGCTTGATATGACACTTTTTGTGGGTACTGTAACCCCAGCCTGTCCAAGGACTGAAAGAGAAACAGCAGCGTTGCTAAACGCTGGTACACTGCACATTGTTTTCTGCAATCTTTCATTGTGCTCTGACCCTGGTGACATAAAAAGACAAAAGACCTGTCTGTGAGCGGCCATCGGGGCGGCTGTGTTCACCAGGTCAGCATGGATACTGCGCACAGGAGGGGCTCCGCTCTTGTCTTTAGGAGTGGGGACGACGGGCTGAGGGGCGGAGCTTCCTGCTGAAGATAAAACTAGAGACAGAATGAAGAATGTTTTATTACAAATCAGCAACAAATACCAACAAAAAGGAACTTGACCATGAGAATGATATCCAACTATCTATCTATCTTTACATGTGCATACGTGCACACACACACCTTAAGCTACAGCATTGCGAGCAACACCAATTTTATTGTGATGCAGCATTAAATTTGATATCTGGCACAGCCCTCTTCATATCGCCTAACCCTACTCCCACAGAATTGAGAATGGAACCATACCGCTTAGTGGAAATGTGGCTGTATTTGTGTGAGTTTTTGACCTTGTGTGGACTCCATATGGGGTGTGGACAAGCTGAAGGGCCGAGGCTGTGGGCTGGAGGGGCAGGCAAGTCCCCATCAGGAATCCAGGCAGAAACTGGGCTCCAGATGATGGCTTCAGAGACGGAGACCCCAGCGTCATTGGCTCACTGCCCACTAAAAGACAGCACACAACAGTCAGAACATTTCACAATGCAACTAACCTATTCCGATTCCTCGTTTCCACTGGAATGGTGCGGAGTGGGTGTGTTCTGGCACACTATCATCACCAAAAGGGGTCTGAAGGATCCCAAACAGCGCACTGTCCCAAAAGAGTCAGGCTTTGTGGTTTCCTTTGGGAGGGCTGTAGCTCAAACACTGCAGTCAGGTGTTTCACTATCACCAGCGCAAACAAGGCTATCGAGCCCCTTTGGTCATGGAAACGCCAGAACTAACCCACTTTGAGCAGTCCTATTGGAAACCAGTCCTACATTTCCTCCTCGTTTAACACAAGCCACTGTGTCTGAACGTGGGAGGGCTCAAGAGGGTTATTATCTCTTTAGAGAGCAGGCATTAAACCTGACCAGAAAAGTGCTAATGATGGTATGGAATAATGGATTAAGTTGGTTTGAAAAAAAACGTTGATCACATTTACTGTTTTTTCTTTATTTAATTTTATGACATTATATGATGCTATACAAATACAGAGCACAAACGGTCAATGTAAACTCACTGGTTTGTCATACACCTCGGGACTGAGAGCAGTGTTTCGGTCACTATCACCTCTGGTCTTATTTTGTATTAATGAGATTCTATCACCATTGTCATGTCAGCTGATTGTTGCTATATAGGCTTTCAAGTTACTCATATAGAACTTATCAAGTTCAACTGCTCCCCTTTTACAAAAGAAAATTATAAATACATTTTACTTTAATAAATGAAGTAAATATCATGAAAGTCACTATTCGGCTCCATAAATATTTGTCTATTTTACGGAGCTATGGCTGACTCAGACTCTCACTAATTGACAGTGATTCTAAAAATCTGTCATTATGTATTAATTTTATATTTGCATATTTATTTGATTAGCATTGCATTTCATATCATATTAGTGAAACATGTATTAACTTAATAACTCCCTAAAAACAAAACTTGAAAACGTTACCCAGGACTCTAGCCTTGGCTTGTGAGGAGCCGCCACTAAAAGGAAGGATCCTGGCAATTGGGAAACGGCCATGGATTTAAAATAGTTTGAATCACAGGCTCAGCCGGAGGTCCTATCAGCATTTGTGAATAGGCTTTGAGTTATCAGCTAAAACAATGCACAGGATTTGGCATTTTAGATGTTACATGGCTTTACTGAGTAATTTTACAGCCGTTTATGGTTCTTCCACATTTCAAGATATTTATCCCCACAAACTAAGCACACCAGTCATTTTAGACCGACTCAAAACTTAACCTGCTCTTTTAGGCTCAGAGTGTTGCGTGTTGGGCCATTTTAGTGGTTTTCTGAAGCTAACGTTAACAATTAGCTAAATTAAATTTGTGATCAAGCAGCGATTGATTAAACTTCGTCCCAAACACAGAATAAACCAACCAAATGTTAAAAAATATTGTTTAAATTTTTGAATTGAAAATAAAAACAACAGTTAAACTTGCCTGCTAGCTCCATCACCGGGAGTTTCAAACGTAGGAAGTTACGTCAACTGCTTTCTTTCTTTCTTTCTTTTATTATTGGCGGGTCGCAACCAATTTTTTCAGTGCATACCGCCATCTACTGTACCGGAGTGTGTAATTCATGTTCTAGTACTTCAGGTTACATTCTATTTGAGAAAAATAAATAAATAAATAAATACATATAAATTGAAGGGGGGTTGGGTCCTATATTTTATGATCTAATCCTGTATCTTTAAGAAATTTAAAGAGAGCTTCATAGCATTCCCTTGTTACCTCACTTATCCCCAGTATCCCTTCTAAACTCCATCCCCATCCTAATTCATATATCTTATCACGTAATATGTTCCTCTCAAACTCAAATTTACTACACTTTATTATGACATGCTCTACATTTTCAGGAACATTACATTCTTCACATTTATCAAACATGCATTTTTTCATTAAGTACATTGTTGATTTTAACCCAGTATGTCCCAGCCTTAATCTTGAAAATATCACTTCATCTCTTCTATATTTACCTTTAAAACCCTTCACTTTAATATATTTGTGAATGCTGTAATAGTGTCTCCCTTTCTTATCTGTGTCCCACTTGTTTTGCCATTCTTCATTCACTGCTTTTCTGATTAATGATTTGGCCTCTCCTTTTCCAAAGGAACTTTCATTATTTCATCAACGTTTAATTTTAATGCTGTTTTTGCAATTACATCAGCTTTTTCATTTCCCACTACACCAACATGAGCCGGAACCCAAACAAATTTTACATCCCCCCCATTTCTTTGTATTCTCAACATTATTGTATATATTTCAATCAATAAATCATCTCTTAAGGCCTTTTTAGAATTCAAACTAACCAGTGCAGCAGAGGAATCTGCACAAATGACTACTCTCTCTGGTCTCACCTCTTCTATCCATTGTAGCCCTAAAATAATAGCAACCATTTCTGCTGTATATACAGATAATTTATCATTAATTGTTTTACATATGCCTACATCAAACTCTGGTATATAGACTCCTGATCCTACATGTTCTGTCCCTGGATCTTTAGATCCGTCTGTAAATATTAGCATATAATTCAAATAATTCCTCTTCACATACTCTTCAACCATATATCCTATATTATTCATATTACTTTCATTCCATTCTTTTTTCTTTTCTAGAAGTTTCAAGTCCACATTGCGTACAGGAAATATCCATGGAGGAACATTACCCCATACAGTAGTTGGTCCATATTCAATTTTTTTTAATCCATATTGTTCTGCTACATATTAATATTCCATCCAAATCCTTTTCCTTTAAATTGTTGTGTATATTCCCAACACTCTCGCAGAACATTTGCTGCAGGTTGCTCCTCCCCAGATCCTTTTAACTTTATCCAATAAGCTAAAGACAGCTTAGATCGTCTTAAATATAAAGCTAATTCATTTGCTTCTACCAGTAGTGCATTAGTAGGGGTTGTTTTCACTGCACCTATACTGATTCTTAATGCTCTAAACTGTATTCTGTCTAATATTCTTAAATTACTCTTGGCTGCTGCTCCATATACCATACACCCATAATCAATACACGATTGTATTAAGGCCCTATAAATACCTAGTAGTGATTGTTTATCAGCTCCCCATTGATATTCAGAGACTGACTGTCACGGGGCGCTGGCCCAGGAGAAGGAAGACTCCAATGCAAAAAAAACAAAATCCGATAAAGCGTTAAACAAAAATTTATTTAAAGGCGAACATATGAGCATACAAAAATCCAAAACCAAAATTCTCCCAGAAAACACAGGCTAACAATCCAGAGATAAGACATACGAAAAAACACCGGACTAGGAATTTCACACGAGACAAAAGGAACACAGACAAGACTTACGGGTAACGGAGACAATGACCTGGCACTGAGGGGAAGGACAAACAGGTATAAATAGACACAGACAACAAAGGACAGGTGAAACATATTAGGGCGGAGCAGGTAATCACACAGGAGGGAAAGACACAAGGCAGGAGTCAAGCTAAGACACAGACAAGGGCAAGACATATCAAAATAAAATCCATGAAATACAATACAGACTTGAAACAATATCAAACAGACATGACCCCCCCCCCTCAATAGACATTCCCTGGGTGGGCGGAGGGGGGTCCGGTCAGTGGGAAACAAGTCCACTGGACACTGGCACGGGGACACACTCGGGAAAGGCTAGGGGAGAACAGATGCGTCGGGTCCGGCCCTTGGAAACTGGTCGGCTGGTCGGGGCACTAGGACGAAAACAGAGGCGTCGGATCCAGCTCTCTGAACTAGCGGCTGGACGGGACGCTCGGGGAATGCTAGATGAGTCGGGTCCGGCCCTCTGAAACTGGTCGGCTGGACGGCGCTCGGGGAACAGATGCGGCACGTCCGGCCCTCGGAACTGGTCGGCCGGACGTGGCGCTAGTGGAAGGAGGAGATGCCGGGATAGGCACCAGGGGGGGAAAACAATTGTAGTGGGAAGGGAACACTCGGACGGGACTCGCAGATGGACAGAACTCAGGACCAGGCAGGGACAGAAACGCTGGACAAGGCTGGGAGAACAAAAAGGGAACTACTCAAAACCAGGCTGGGAGGACCAAAAAACACAAGACCAGGCAGGAACTAAAATTCACAGGACCCTAGGGGGAGGAACCGGACGGGGCTGATCACGGAGTAAGGGAAAGGACCGGACGAGGGATGAACCGTTGGCTCAGGGAAACACTCAGGAGAAGTTCTGGGGCTGAGGCAAACACTCAGGAGAAGTTCTGGGGCTGAGGCAAACACTCAGGAGAAGTTCTGGGGCTGAGGCAAACACTCAGGAGAAGTTTGTCTCGGGTTACTTGACTCTAACCCTGTTCCCTTAAAAAGCGGGAATGAGATGCTGCGTAGCATACGCTATGGGGAACGAGAATACCAACGCCGCCGCACTGTAAGTGTCTGGACCTCCCGGGTTGTGAAGTGTGCACAACACAAAAGAGGTCTCAAAAACAATTTTGGGATGATGACTCAAGGACATGCGAGCCCGGAGTAGCATGAACATCCAAGCTATAGAATCTAATGAATGTGTGCGGGGAGCACACATTCATTAGATTGTGTGCTCCTGCCGCATCACAAACATGCTGCAGAGGGGCACCTTTTGCTAAAGCTGTTGAAGCTGCAACACCTCTAGTAGAATGAGCCCTTACACCTATGGGCGAAGTTTGACCGCGCACCTCATAGGCCAGGGCAATGGCATCCCTCACCCAACGTGATATAGTCTGTCTGGTAGCTGCCACCCCCAGCTTGCAGCCCCCGTAGCATATAAATAGCTGTTCGGACTTACGCCACTGGCTAGTGCGGTGGACATAAGTCTGGAGGGCATGGACACAGTAAGTGAAGTCTCTCCTGCTCCGGTGTTGTAAATGACGGAGGACAGAAGGCTTCAAGAATGACCGAATTTATGGTCGAGAATGGAACTTTTGGAAGATAGTTAGGGTGAGGATGCAAAATGGCTTTGACCAGCCCAGGGGCAAAGTCTAGGCAGGAGGGCGAAACTGACAGAGCCTGCAAATCTCCAACCCTCTTGAGAGTGGTAATGGCCACCAGAAGAACCATCTTTAGAGTCAGAAACCTGACAGGCGCTGACTCTATAGTGGTGCAAAAGGAGTGCTTACTAAGCCCTCCAGTACTATAGCTAGGTCCCAGGAAGGAACTCTAGCTCTAGTGTGTGGTCTCAACCGCTTGGCCCCTCGAATGAAGCGGGCAACCAGAGGGTGTCTCCCTATCGAAACCCCGTCAATCAGGGCGTGGCAAGCCGAAATGGCGGCCACAAAACCCTGAGTGTGCTAGGATTAGAGCCGAGGACAGTTTGTCCTGCAGAAACTCCAACACTGAAACAATCTGGCAGTGGACTGGGTCTGTATGGTGTGTAGCACACCAGGCATCAAAGACACGCCATTTGCAGGCATATGTTCTCCTAGTAGAGGGAGACCTAGCACTCAAAATAGTCTCTACAACAGGGGCTGGGAGCCCGACGTCTCTTAATTGGTCCGCCTCAGGGGCCAGACGTAAAGGTTCCAGAGCTCGGGCCGGGGATGAAACACTGTCCCCTGTGCCTGAGAAAGGAGATCCCTCCTGGTCGGAATCGCCCATGGCGAGCCGTCGAGGAGAGATATTAGGTCTGAGAACCACACTCTGGTCGGCCAACGGGGCCCTACTAGTAAGAAGCACGACCCCCGTTGACGGACCTTCGCCAGGACTCCCTGGAGAAGAGCCACCGGGGGAAATGCATAAAGGCGGAGTCTGGGCCACACATGGGCCATTGCGTCCAGATCCAGGGGAGCTGGAGGAGTCAGAGAGAAGTAGAGGGGACATTGTGCTGTCTGCTGTGAGGCAAAGAGGTCCACCTCTGCTTCGTAAAATCTTTCCCAGATTTAGCTCACTACCTCTGGGTGGAATTTCCACTCCCCTTGTGTCACCGCTTGTCTGGATAATAAATCTGCTCCCACATTCGTGCGCCTGGGGATATAAATCGCCCTGAGAGACAGGAACTTGTCCTGAGCCCAAAGCAGCACCTGCTGCGCTAGCTTGTTCAAGCGGCACGAACGCAGTCCGCCCTGACAATTTATGTAAGAGACCACCGCTGTGCTGTCTACTTGTACTAGGACATGGTAGCCCCTTAGCTGCTGGAAGAAGTATTTCAGGGCCAGAAATACAGCCTTCATCTCGAGGCAATTGATGTGCCATGCGAGAAGATGGCCTCTCCATATCCCTTGAGCTGGACGGCCATCTAAGACCGCGCCCCAGCCCGTGAGGGATGCATCTGTCGTTAGCATCATGCGACGACAACATGGACCTAGGGTGGGACCCAAAGTGAGAAACTGGAGTCTGAACCACATAGCTAGGGTACGAAGCCCTCGGCGCGTAACCCTTATTTGCTTTAGGGGGTTGGCCCTTGGATGAAGCCCCCTGGCTCTGAGCCACAGCTGAAATGGTCTCATGTGCAGAAGGCCCAAAGGAATTACCGTGGATGCAGATGCCATGAGACCCAATATTCTTTGAAAGAAGTGCACAGTCACTTCCTGGCCTAGCCTGATAGCTTTCAGGGTAGTTAGAATGGACCTGACACGTGCAGGAGACAGATGTGCCTGCATCTCGATTGAGTCCCAAACAACCCCTAGATATATTGTCCTCTGGGCGGCCGAGAGAACACTCTTCTCGGCGTTGAGTCTCAAGCCTAGAGAGTCGAGATGAGCTAGGATGACATCCCGATGTCGAAGCACTAGCTCCTGAGACTGAGCTAATATCAGCCAGTCGTCTATGAAATTCAAAATGCGGATGCCCTGGAGTCACAAGGGAGCCAAGGCTGCATCCATGCATTTTGTATATGTACGGGGTGACAAGGCCAGGCGAGCGGAAGAACCCGATGCTGGTGCGCTTAGCCCTGGCGAACCTCAGGAACCTTCTGTGCTGTGGCAGGATTTTTATGTGAAAATATGCGTCCTTCAGATCGATGGTGACAAACCAGTCGCCTAATCGGATCTGGGACACAATCATTTTTATTGTGAGCATTTTGAATCTCAATGCTTTGAGGTAGCGGTTCCCCCACCAAGGCCCCCACCAAGGCCGGCGACGTCCGGACACTTATCATTGCGCTGGAGACTGCTGCTCCCCGAAACGCCAGTGGCGGCGGAGAGAAAAAACAGCGGGCTCCTGGGGGTGCCAACATGGAGTCTTTAGACTCTGTTGGATTTTGTTGTGCCCCACCCGGTGGGAGTACACCCCCGTGGCCATGGGCGCGCCAATTTCAGGACCTCTGCTTCTTGGCGGTGATAATATTCCGCAGGTCCATTCTCTTTTGAGCAGCGCGAGAATCCGCTCCCCAGTCCTTACGAGGGGGGGCACGATTCGCCACACTCTCCTTCTGGGCAGCCTGCTTTTCTCTTGAAGGGGCTGGACCTGGCCGGGACTGGGTGGCGATGGTCCCGGCTGCTGAGCACGGCGAGGAAGGAACCTCACAAACGCCTCCTCGTAGCGTTTTGCCTCGCGGAACTTAGTGGCGACTGAGTCTACGCGTCGCCAAAAGACCGGAAGGCGAGATGGGTGCATCCAGGAGGAAGGCGCGGTCCTTCTCCTTGATAGCCGTGAGGTTAAGCCACAGATGTCTTTCCGTCGCAACCAAAGCAGACATGAAGCGGCCAATAGCGCAGGCCGTCTGCTTAGTTGCACTGAGAGAGAGGTCTGTGGCACGGCGTAGCTCAGAAAACGCGTCCTCGTCCACAGTACCCCTTGTGCTCAAATCTTTGTGCAGCTCAGCCTGGTATGCCTGCAAAACCGCCATTGTGTGCAGTGCTGCACCAGCCTGACCTGCCGCCTGGAAAGCCTTCCCCACCAGTGATGATGTGAACCGCCATGGCTTGTTGGGGAGTGTAGGTTTTCTCAGGACGATGTCCCGGGGGAGAGATAACCCTCAAGCGTCTCTTCCACCTGGGGCATCATACGAAAAACCACCGGACTAGGAATTTCACACGAGACAAAAGGAACACAGACAAGACTGAGGGGAAGGACAAACAGGTATAAATAGACACAGACAACAAAAAAAACACTTTAGTAGTATAATAAGTAATAATAATAAGTAATAATAATATAAATAATATATATATATATATATATGTGTATATATTGTAATGCCCCGCTCACACAGGGAAGTAACCAGCCGGAATCGTCAACTCAGGAATGCTTTATTAACAAGTAAAAGGTCAAGGTGCTGCTGTTTCAGCCACAGCTCACGCTGAATTTTCCCAAAAAAACACTCCACTGCAACACTTGTTAAACAGACAAGTTATTCTCTCCCACTTCTCATCCGCTCTCACCTTCTCTCCCTGCACACACCTCCCTTTTCCAAACCTACAGCGCCCCCTTCTTATCACATGTACAGAACAGTTGAACAATACAGAATACAACACTGTAGCTATATGTATATGCGACCCGGCCCGGATAAGCGGTAGAAGATGGATGGACAGTATATTTTAAATTTATATTTTATATTTTAAAGTAACAGCTGGTTGGGGAGAAGTTGTGTTTAATGATCAGTCTCCAGGAGAGTAATGCTTGTTTATGAAAGTTGGAAAGTTTGAGAGTTTTTTTCCATTTTGTAATTACATCTCAATAGGAAATTAATTCCACCAACAAGATTGAATATATACCTTGGTATAGTGTTACAGATAATGTCTTTTTTTAAGTAATAAGATTTGTTTCTGTATATAAAATTGAATGAAAACCTATCAAATGTTTTGTATGTGTTAGGTGGCTTTTCCAAACAACAGGTATACAGATCTTGATATACTTTCTGCCTTTGCAATACTCTGCCATAAGGTCCCTCATTTGCCACATTCTGAACTTACTTGTTATTTGTTTAATTATTGGATCAAAATTAAGCTTGGGTCAGTCAGTCATTTTGGATCAACAATTACACCAAGGTAGGTAGCTCCCATTTTTACAGGGATCTTGTTGATCCGTTGTGCGTGACAGTTTCTTAAAGGCCCTAACTAGTATTAATATAATATTATTTATAATGCCCCATCCTGGCATAAACACAGATTGTTCCTCATCTATAATATCATCCAATCCTGTTTTGAATCGTTTGGCAAAAATAGAAGCAAATATCTTAGCGTCGTTATTCAGTAAACTGATAGGTCTCCAGTTTTCAATATTTAATTTATCTTTTTTCAGCTTGGGGATTAATTTTGTGAGCCCTTGTTGAGAAGTTGGTGGCAACTCTCCTTTTATTATGGTCTCTTCAAATACTCCCCTTAAAAAATGTGTCAGAATGTTTCTGAAGATCTTATATAATTCCCCTTTGAAGCCATTGTTGCCTGGCGATTTATTATTATTATATTTCTGATAGAAAAATTAATGTATCACAAATGGTTTTCAAATTTGCATAAATTTTATGTCCATCCATCCATCTTCTACTGCTTATCCGGGGCCGGTTTGCGGGGGGCAGCAGTCTAAGTAGAGAAGCCCAGACTTCCCTCTCCCCAGACACTTCCTCCAGCTCTTCCGGGGGGATACCGAGGAGTTCCCAGGCCAGCCGAGAGACATAGTCCCTCCAGCGTGTCCTAGGTCTTCCCCGAGGTCTCCTCCCGGTGGGACATGCCCGGAACACCTCCCTAGGGAGGCGTCCGGGAGGCATCGAAACAGATGCCCGAGCCACATCATCTGGCTCCTCTCGATGTGAAGGAGCAGCGGCTCTACTTTGAGCTCCTCCCGAGTGACCGAGCTCCTCACCCTATCTCTAAGGGAGCGCCCCGCCACTCTGCGGAGAAAGCTCATTTCGGCCGCCTGTATCCGGGATCTTGTTCTTTCGGTCATGACCCAAAGCTCATGACCATAGGTGAGAGTAGGAACATAGATCGACTGGTAAATCGAGAGCTTTGCCTTATAGCTCAGCTCCTTCTTCACCACGACAGATCGGTACATCGACCGCATCACTGCAGAAGCTGCACCGATCTGTCAATCTAGAGCTCCCTCCTTCCCTCACTCGTGAACAAGACCCCAAGATACTTAAACTCCTCCACTTGAGGCAGGAGCTCTCCACCAATCTGGAGGGGGCAAGCCACCCTTTTCCGACTGAAAACCATGGTCTCAGACTTGGAGGTGCTGATCCTCATCCCAGCCGCTTCACACTCAGCTGCAAACCGCCCCAGTGAACATTGAAGGTCCTGGCTTGATGGAGCCAACAGGACAACATCATTTGCAAAAAGCAGAGATGAAATCCTGTGGTCCCCAAACCAGACTCCCTCCGGCCCCTGGCTGCGCCTAGAAATCCTGTCCATAAAGATAATGAACAGGACCGGTGACAAAGGGCAGCCCTGCCGGAGTCCAACATTCACCGGGAACAGGTCTGACTTACTGCCAGCAATGCGAACCAAGCTCCTGCTCCGGTCATACAGGGACCGGACAGCCCTTAGCAAAGGGCCCCAGACCCCATACTCCCAGAGCACCCCCCACAGGGCAACACGAGGGACACAGTCGAATGCCTTCTCCAGATCCACAAATCACATGTGGACTGGTTGGGCAAACTCCCATAAACCCTCCAGCACCCTGGAGGGAGTATAGAGCTGGTCCAGTGTTCCGCGACAGGGACAAAAAACGCATTGTTCCTCCTGGATCTGAGGTTCAACTATCGGCCGCATTCTCCTCTCCAGTACCCTGGCATAGACTTTCCCGGGGAGGCTGAGGAGTGTGATCCCTCTGTAGTTGGAACACACCCTCCGGTCCCCTTTCTTAAAAAAAAGGGACCACCACCCCGGTCTGCCAGTCCAGAGGTACTGTCCCCAAACACCACGCAATGTTGCAGAGGCGTGTCAGTCAAAACAGCCCCACAACATCCAGAGACTTGAGGTACTCGGGGCGTATATCATCCACCCCCGGTGCCTTGCCACCGAGGAGTTTCCCAACTACCTCAGTGACTTCGGCCTGTGTGATGGACGAGTCCACCTCTGAGCCCTCGACCTCTGCTTCCTCAGTGGAAGACGTGTTGGTGGGGTTGAGGAGATCCTCAGTATTCCTTCCACCGTCCAACAATATCCTCAGTTAAGTTCAGTAGATTCCCACCTCCACTGTAAACAGTGTTGGCAGGGCACTGCTTCCCCCTCCTGAGGCGCCGGACGGTTTGCCAGAATTTCTTCGAGGCCGACCGATAGTCTATTTCCATGGCCTCACCGAACTCCTCCCAGACCCGAGCCTGCCGGTACCTATCAGCTGCCTCAGGAGTCCCACAAGCCAACCAGGCTCGATAGGTCTCCTTCTTCAGCTTGACGGCCTCCCTTACTTCCGGTGTCCACCACCAGGTTCGGGGATTGCCGCCACGACAGGCACCGGAGACTTTGCGGCCACAGCTTCGAATGGCTGCGTCGACAATGGAGGTGGAGAACATGGTCCACTCGGACTTAATGTCTCCAGTCTCCCTCGGGATCTGGTCGAAGCTCTGTCGGAGGTGGGAGTTGAAGATCTCTCTGACAGGGGACTCGGCCAAACGTTCCCAACAGACCCTCACAGTACGTTTGGGTCTGCCAAGTCTGTCCCACCTTCTCCCCCGCCATCGGATCCAACTCACCACCAGGTGGTGATCAGTTGACAGCTCCGCCCCTCTCTTCACCCGAGTGTCAAAGACATACGGTCGGAGGTCAGATGAAACAACTACAAAGTCGATCATCGATCTCCGGCCTAGGGTGTCCTGGTGCCACGTGCACTGAAGGATACCCTTATGCTTGAACATGGTGTTTGTTATGGACAAACTGTTGCTAGCACAGAAATCCAATAACAGAACACCACTCGGGTTCAGATCAGGGGGGCCGTTCCTCCCAATCACGCCCCTCCAGGTGTCACTGTCGCTGCCCACGTGAGCGTTGAAGTCCCCCAGTAGAACGATGGAGTCCTCGGTTGGAGCACTTTCCAGCACCCCTCCCAGAGACTCCAAGAAGGCCGGGTACTCTGCACTGCCATTTGGCCCGTAAGCACAAACAACTGTGAGAGACCTATCCCCGACCCGAAGGCGCAGGGAAGCGACCTTCTCGTTCACCGGGGTGAACTCCAACACATAGCTGCTGAGGTGGGGGGCTATGAGCAAGCCCACACCGGCCTGCCGCAAGGTCCAACCTCCCGCACAAGGTCAGGCTCCTTCCCCTCCAGCAAGGTGACATTCCATATCCCTAGCGCCAGATTCCGTGTCCGGGGATTGAGTCGTCGAGGCCTCCGCCTTCGACTGCCACCCAATCCACTTTGCACCGGTCCCTTACGGTTCCTCCTGCAGGTGGTGGGCCCACGGGAGGTCGGTCCCACGTCGCTCTTTCGGGCTGAGCCCGGCTGGGCCCCGTGGGGAAAGACCCGGCCACCAGGCGCTCGCATATGAGCCCCAACCCCGGGCCTGGCTCCAGGGTGGGGCCCTGGTTGCGCCATACCGGGCGACTTAACGGTCCTTGATTTTGAAATGTCCATAAGGGGTTCTGAACCGCTCTTGGTCTGGCCCGTCACCTAGGACCTGTTTGCCTTGGGAGACCCTACCAGGGGCATAAAGCCCCCGACAACATAGCTCCTAGGATCATCCGGGCACTCAAACCCCTCCACCACGATAAGGTGGCGGTTCAAGGAGGGGTAAATTTTATGTATATGAGGTAATTTTTCTGAAAAAATGTGTCTACATTAACTGTGTTAAGTATGTGTAAATCTATCAGGTACAGCTTACTAAAAAAAATCTGCATCATATTTAGATATAACATTTTTGTCTTCACAGACCATATTGTGTATTGTAGGTTTATCAATAGTCCTCCTGTATTGTTAAATGATTTTTTTAAGGGGCCATTTGAAATTCATTATTTTGTAATAAATTTGAGTTTAATTTCTAGTAATCATTGTTGTTTTTCCTTCTTTTCATATTAAAAGTGATTTAAATTGTAATTCCCTAATGTGAAGATGGCTGGTTCTAACAATGTTAATTCAACTTTTTCTTCTAACTCCTCTGATATCAACCAGAAATTAAAGCAATTTGTTTTTGTTGTTTCGCGTGTCAATTTTGTCAGTAGGATGTTTCTGTCTCCAGAACAAGATTTAAATTATTACAAATAATATACAATTTTCTTTATCGTCTTTAGGAGACCATCTATCAGCACTGTCATTCATTACCATAATAAAATCACCTCCTCATATTATATTAGCTGCAGGATATTTTGTCATGCACTGATTCTATTTTATATTGTAGATATTAAGTATTTGTTTGTTTGTTTATCATTATAGCCATATATATTCACCAAAAAAATCTACAAGTAAAATGCACCAAAGTAAGGTGCAGTTGCTCAGTGGTAGAGGGATTGACCCTTAATCGAAAGGTTGGTGGTTCAACTCTAGCTCTCCCCACAGTTCACACACTGTCATTGTGTCGTAGGTGCAAGACACTTAACCCACCTTTCCTCCACTGGTGTTCAAGCTGTAACACTTAAGCTTAATGTGAGTTGTTTTGGATAAACGTGCCTGCTAAAAAGCTTCACCGCTGTCTGTTATGGGAATTGTATATCTCCATTGTTATTATTATTTTAATAGTACTGTTCATTCTGTTCATGTATTGTCAGTCTGTGTTGTGTAATATTTTTGATATTATGTGTTTTAATTTTGTATACTTATTTAGTTATTCATTTATGCATGATGAGTTTATGTTATGTGTTTTATGGTTTATACTTATGCATGGTTTATAATAAAGTAGGATGTTATATGTAATACATCTAGAAACATATTATTAGAAAAGAGAAAACATAATGTCAGAGTGTATGGTTTTTACATCATAAGTTTAATGAACACACACACACACACACACACACAGGGAAGATCTAAGTTACAGATAAGAGACGTATCTGGCACCAGAGGAGGTCAGAAAGTAACTTGGACATAGGTTACAACAGAAATGGGGGGGGGCATTAGAAAGGAGGGGTCCTTTGCCCAGTGGAGAGGTTGTAAATTGTTAAAACTGTCATGTGGAAAAAGTCTAAAAGTCTAGTTCTTTGGTAGAATTTGGGATGGTCTATCCGGGTCGTTTTGTTGTTGGGATTATGAACAATAAAGGACTCTATGGCATAGAGATGGTTGTGCATTTGTGAATTATTCCATACGATGGTGCATCTGAAGGCTGAGAGGTCAGTTTTGGATAATTTTACCACCACATCTGTTCATGACATATTGCTCTACGTTATTGGAAATGTGGAGGCGGCAACCATAGACATACATAATAAAGGCTAGATGTCTCGTTCGCGCTGTTGGCCAATGGTTATTGTAAATTGTTAAAAGCAAGCTGCCTGTCACAGGCAGCTTGCTCACTCGTAACATTGTGTTTTAATGGTGCATGTACTTTTTAAAAAAACATAACTTGCAAAATTTTACTACCAATTTTTAAACAGTTTGGTTTGTTATAAACGTCAGAGATGTACTTATGACACTGCATACTTATGAATAATTATAACCACGGACTTCCATATGAAAATAACATTGAACAGAACATAGAGATGCAATGAATATACACATGCCCAAGGAATGAATGTATATATATATATATATATATATATATATATATATATATATATATATATATATATATATATATATATATATATATATATATATATATATATATATATATATATATATATATATATACACACTTTTATAATGTTAATATTATAATAAAATAATTTGAATTATTACGTTTATTTTAACTTCTTGAGGATTGGGCCATTTACTAGGCTTTTCCCCTTGACATTGCACTGCGCCTACTTCAGAGATCACTGTTCCCAGCTATTTTTGCCTACCATCAAATGCCTGACCTCTTTAGAAAACTGAGACCCTGTAGTTTCTTAGGAAAGAATCAGAATAATTATGTGAAGTACTTGCACAGAGTTATAGAGGCTAGAATATTGTTTTTTCTTTCTGCTGGACAACAAGCATCTCAACTGACCACATTTCAGCTTCTAGGTCTCTTGATATGACTTTAGAAACACAACTGAGCCCAAGCACCAGGTCTTGTAAAGCTGTGTGCAAAAGCAGATCAATATAGAATGAAATATGAGTACTTTAGACCATTGATTTGCCAAGGTATGCTCATGCGTTTTGTAAAATGCCCTATCAAAACTCCCCATAGGACTTTTGGTTACCCAAAACATAGACATACATAATAAAGGCTTACTGTGTGGTAACCTCTTGGTAACACTCTGAAGTTTCTTGTAGACTATTTGGATTGTATATCAGGGGTTCTGATATAGAATTATTACACAAAATATAGAATAATTACACAAAAGTCTATTTATTTATTTTTTTTAACTATTATAAAAGTGACATTTGCAAAAAAAAAAAATAAAAATAGATAGATACAAGATTCCCCTTTACAAATATACATAAAAAAATGCTGCATGTTGAAAACCCCACCCTGTAGAGAGAACTACACTTCTGTGGAGGACAGAGAAGAAAAAAAATGACCCAAAATAACAGAGCTTGGGCTAATGCCCTTTGAAAAGGACAGTTTTATTGAATTTCTGTCGCATGTTGTTGCTCTGTAAGATAAGATTATTCATTTTAGCGATGTGGTGCAGCCGTAGCTTAAAAAACAGTGACACAACTACTGTTAACAGCGTATGGTGGTGGTTGTCTATGCCATACTGCGTTTCACCAATGTGCTCCCCGAGCACAAACACATCCTCTGACCCTATCCTCTTCCGTACAATGTACACGACCTCTAGCAGTTTGATGGGCTGTGATCGTCTGGTACTTGTTGATGCCTGACGAATGACCCACTCTGCTGCCCTGACGACCCTCACTGTGCCTTCTGATGGAATCACCAGACCTAAATTGTTTTTTAAGGTCAGCAGGTGGTAGCTCTGGTCCTTGATGGCAGATGCAGCGTCTGTCACTAGGCTGGCACGGCAAACATCACAAGACAGCTTCTTTAGAGCCCGTTGCACAACAAGTCCTGAAATTTGAGTTAGTATAATAATAGCATTACTTATAATAATAATCAATTATAAGGATGTGGAAATTAAGGGAAGATTTGTCTTTATGGTCTATCGCGAGATTGTTTTCCCCCAGAATTTGACTATTGGCACTATCGGTTATAGGCAAAATCAACTTTCAGTCAGCCTTTACCTGAAATGTACACAAGAGCATTGTCCACAAGACCATCAAAGCAGATGGGAAGGTAGCTGTGGTCATGTACTAGGGCAGGAATGTCAGAAAATGGGGATGGAAGATCTTCTTCTCCTGCTGCAGAGGACATATCTACAGCTGACAGGCTTGTAGAGGTGACAATGACAGCTGGTAGGGACTCTGTGTCATCCTGTGCTGTCACATTGCCTCTGCATGGTTTAACCATGCATGGTTGCATGGTTGCATGGTTTAACCATGCAGAGGCCATCAGCTTCCTGAAGATGTACCTGAACTGGCTGACATTAGGGTTGTTATTCCAGCCACCTTAAAAAAAAAAAAAAAGAGAGAGATATGGAGTATAGTACACAGATATTCAATACATGCTTTAAAAATGTTTTATGCTTAAAAAAAAAAAAAAAAAAAAACTAGAACTTGCCACCCCTGAATGATCTTTCCATATAAATTAAGTTGCATGACATTATCATACAATTCAGACTGTATCAGTGGTGATAAATTCGGCAAACAGATACAAATACAGGCATTTTTCTATATACTCAAAATGGTTTGTGACACTTCCAGGTACTGTGTATGTCTTAGGGTTAGGGTTAATGTGCATGTCTTCAGAAAACACATTTTACAAAAAATAAAAATAAGATGTTTTCAACAAACCAAACCGATTGGAAATCATGTGCAACTTAAGTTATATTGAAAAGAAAGAGCAATTCTGCCTCTCCCACTGATGTAAAATTGCTGGGTAGCAGCTAAACTGTAACTACTAACGTTAGGTCTCACTCAAAGCCAGCTAATAACTACAACCACATTCACAATGACTGTAATTTAGATAAAAAAATTGGTTGTCATAAAATCGTTATTGGTGTCAGTAAAAATATAACTGAACAGCTCGATGGTGGTCTCAGCCTTGATAACTTGCACAAGTAACGTTAGCCGTGGTACACAACTATGCTGCACGATTAAGTCGTCTTTCGAAAAAAAAAAGCTGCAATTTCAACATGTTCACGCATCCATAATTATAGCCACATTATTAACGTTTGTAGGAAATCAAACATTTTGTAAATCCGTCAAGATTTCAGCGAGATAAAAGTATTTATGTTCGTGCAGATCACTCACCTTACATCAGGTACCACAGAGTCCGCCAGAAAGCTTGCCTGTTCCAAGATGGCCGCCGGTTATGACGTTAGAGACTGCGTCGTAAGACGTATGTCTATGGCGGCAACCGTCACTGCCTCGTAAACTCTGTGTGTCCTACTGGATATAAAAACCCATGTATTGTTTACATCTTTAAGCAAAACCTTCCGTGTACCATTGTTACCATGTGTCTGTTTTGCTTCTCTTTGCAAGGATTAAACCTGTCTATTATTTTCAAATCATATACTGTCTCCATCTTCTGTTCATTTAATCTGTAAAGTAAATTCTTATAACATTTGGGGACTCGTCCGGGATATTAATATCTGCTGTTTCTTGTACGGAGTGTGGAACTGACGTGCACGGAAGAGATGCACAAGCAAGTGTGGCGCGACCGACAACAGGAGCAGATATATTTTAAATGTTTGGGTCTGTATAAAAATAACCAACTACGCCACCATAGGAATTTCACCCAGAGAATATCATGAAACCAAGGACACACAGGTTCACTCACTGATAAGGAGACAAGATTTCAGTTTTAACAAAACCACTAGGATTTATTTATGTTGAGTGGCAGAAAGAACAAATAAAACCTTGATGAAATGAATAAACTGTTAGTTTTTTCAGATACAAGATTTGTAGATGTAACAGCCTTTCGTAATGCGTTCTTTCTCTTGATAGTAGTGTACCAGGGCTTGCTGCAAGGTACGGTGAGCCCTATCGATAATGGGTGGCTCGTCCAGGCCCATCACGTTTTGTAAAAGGTTTGCAACAAAGGTGCTTGCTGAAACGCCTGCCTCGCGTCCATCTTTAACCCCAAAGATGTGTAAAAAACATCTTTGTAATCTCACTTCCAAATCCTCAGCCTCAACTTACCACCTCTTTTTTCAGTTCAGTGAGTGTTAGCTGCAGTTTCCAAGCCTACGCTCCCCTAGCTCGTTAGCTTACATGTTAACCTGATCGATTGCACTCTTAAGTTCATCTCTCAAACCCTTGATTTGTTTGCGTATTTCGTATTTTGCATCTCTGCTTTCTCATCCATTTTTGCAAGCAGCTCGTTTCTTAATGAATTTATTGCTTGCAATATAGCCGACTGCCCCAAACTTGTGCTTTCTGCTGGATTGTTAACTTTACCAGCCTTCCTCAGGTCCGGCATATTTATAAGCATCTCAACTCAATCAACAGAAAAAAAAAATCATGTACACAGTGTTTTCATCAACATCTTGGTGATGAATTTTACGGTTCATGGGGGAGAGCTAAGTTAGACACGTTTACATCCCTTCGAGGCCCAACCGGAAGTACATCATTAGGTCCCTCTACTCACTAGAAGTTGGAATGAATAGTTTTCTTTTGATTCATATATAAACTTTGTGTAAATCAAGACGTGTTTCTCAGAATTTTCATGAGGCTTTTATTTTGTAATGCTACATCTGATTGTCCTAAAATTATTTATTTTTAATATTCTTTAGAAAATGATGTCAAGGTCAGAGGGATGGGAGTAATAAAAAACAATTGGGGTACTTTAGGGATTCAGAGACCTTTTTGCCAAAATTTTGGCAAAATCTGAGACTCAGCTACAAGCACAAATAAGCCAATTATTATTATTATTTTTTTCAAACACAGACCAAACAGCAATCAAACAAAAACAGGTACCAAAATATGCCAAATTCTGCCCTATTCTTTATAATGACCATTTTATAAAGAAATCTTAACTGTTTTGGTTTGGTTATATTTGGTGCATGTAAATGTTGACATGTGGCTGTAATTTAAAATAGTGTTTGAGCTTCAAATGACTTTTTTTTTTTTTTATAGGCAAAGATGTTTTTGGGGTTATTTTGCAGTTTTCCATCTTGATTTATTCTGAAACTGTACCATTGCACATTCAAAATCTCACAAGTGCCTCCTTCATTTTTGACACCAGAATTATTGAAATAAACCTGGAAATGTCCTTTTCGAGCAGACACACAAAAATACAGGCTTGGGCTTAGATCATCCTTTTTTCACCTCAGAAATATAGCTAGATTACGTCCTATGCTAAATTTCTCAGTAGCTGAAAAGCTGATGAATTCCTTTGTCATCTCTAGGATCGATTACTGTAACGCCCTTCTAGCCGGAGTCTCTAAATCCACACTTAACAAACTACAATATATACAAAACTCGGCCGCCAGGATATTGACTGCGTCCAGGGTTTGCAATCACATCACTCCAGTTTTGGAGTCCTTACACTGGCTCCCAGTCCTATTCAGAGTGGATTTTAAATTTATGATGCTGACATATAAAGCAATGCATAGCTTGGCCCCTTATTATTTATCTGAGTTGTTAACTTCCTATACCCCAACTCGGAGACTGCGTTCTGCACAATCCAACTTGTTGGCTGTTCCTCAAACACGCTTAAGGTCTATGGGTGACAGGGCCTTTTCTTCATTTACTCCTGTCCTTTGGAATTCTCTGCCTCCTGATCCTGATAAGCACAGGGCTACGACATTTTTAAAGGTAGACTTAAGACTTCTTTTTTTTAATTAGCATTTGATTGCTGATGTTACTTTTATTGTTTGAGCTTTGTATTGCTTGTTTTTGAACAGCGCTTTGAGAAGTTGCCTTTAAAGGCAGTTTATAAAATAAAGTTTATTATTATTTATTATTAAATGGACGAGCTGCCTCTGACTTTAGTAATACTTTTGACAGTAATAACACTGATAATTAATGTAGAAGATAAGGAAGACTTGATTTGAACAAAGGAGGTGTGCGCTAGTTTCAAGCATATATATAGCTGGAGCAGAGGATTTGCCATTAGGAAATTGTTTAAATGGAACTTATAGAAGATCAAATACTTTCAATTGAAGTTGGATTGTAGGACCAAATGAAGTAACAATGCATAAAAGAAGGGGCTATTTACAGGTGCCAGAGTGAGATTTTTAAAAATATTTATATTTGCGAGGGATCGCAAAACTATTGATAGGAAATGCAAGGCTTTTGCAAGGGAACGCAAAACGTTTGCAAGGAAATGCAATATTTTTTGCGAGGAAACGCAATACTTTTGCGAAGGAACGCAATAGCTTATTGGTATTCCACTTCCGGATCACAGTGATAACAATAATGGAGAACTAATGGGGACAATACATTGACTTTTATTTCAATTTAGACTTAAAATACATAGACATAACATCAGCGATAGCCAGTATACGTGATATCACGTTGAGTGAGAAACATCTTAAGAGGATTTTGCAGAACAGGGGGAACTCGAGGTGCAAGGATTTCTCTGAACCTGGTGGCTTTGTCGAATTCATAACCACTCAACTACAAGGCTCGGGGCAGCTCCATGGCTACAGGTGGATGTATGCGAAGTGCAGAGAGGACAGTCTACGTGTCCGAAAAGATAAGGTTTGCATTGTTTTATGTGAATTGGATTCAAATGTTTTTTCTCTATTGGGCGGCAGTGGCTCAGTGGTAGAGCGGTCATCCTTCAACCGGAAGGTAGGCGCTTTGATTACCGCTCTCCCCACAATTCATACTGTCTTTGTGTCCTTGGGCAAGACACTTAACCCACCTTGCCTTGTATGAATGTGTAAGAATGTTTAGTGAATGTATGCCCCAGGGCATCTGTGGCTACAGTTGTAGCTTACCATCACCAGTATGACTGTGTATGAATTAAAAATGGACGGCCTGTAAGCGCTTTGAGTCGCTTGGTCCGGTGAGGGCCAATTGTTTTTGCTCGAGTTACTTATTTATTTATTTATTTTTTCTGCTAAATGATCTCTAATTTGACCCAGTACACATGCGCAAAAAGTAATTTTTATTGGGCCCAAAGTTCAAGGACGGCAAAAAATGTATGTAGTTGAAGTCCCCCCAAAAAATATGAAAAATGACTCAGTGGCGACCCCAAACTACATTTGGCCTATGGAAAGTAAAAGTAAATTTTTTCCAATGTAGAAATACAAAACTTGGTACATCCATAGGACACAATGTGGAGACCTTTAACTCTAAATTACAAGGTGGTGTAGCAGGCCCCAGCAGTAGCACTGGCCCGAGGTGATGAAGCAGGCTCCAGCCAGAAGAAGATTCAAGCAGAGGCACAGGCCGGTTATTTGACATTACCGTGAAGTATAAGCTTTAAACCACAAAATGCCACTGTCGCAAGGGAGGCGAGGGCCTTTATCGCCGCTTGCGCCTTTAATTATTATTTAGTATTCTCTAAGACAAGTCGAGAGGCCCTAACTTTATTTGACATTTTGATTCTGAAGTAATTTTGAACAGGTGAATTTTTTTTTTTTTTTTTTGACAAAAAACTTATGAGCCTATAGGCCTATTTAAATACATTTTTAAAATAAATACATTGAGATTTACTACTTTATTGTCATATACACTTCAGTGCACAGCCAGCCATCCAAAAAAATCAAAAATCCGTTTCTGTGACATATTTTCTCCTCGTTTTTGTCATTAAACTATGTAAATTTACTAGTCAGCTGCTGCCAAAGATGAACATCTTACATCTCATCGCAGAATACATCAGGGAAACCTCTTTAATCGGCGACCAAACTTGCCTGCCTGACTTTGACAACGTAACTTCTGAACCTGTGTTGATTAGGCCTCAAAATATGAAATTAAAATCCAAATTGTACGTAATAGTCTACGTGTGGCAAAATCATTTTCTAAAATATTCATAAGGAATTTATAAATTGTGCAAAATATTTTAATAGGCCTACATTATTTTTTTAAATCTTCCTCTATTAGGAGTGCACCCCAGCTCCCCACTTCCCGCGCCATGTATGACAAGTTTAAAACCTATGGCATTTGCATCAATGGCTGCATCAACATATTTTTGAGAAAAATTATATGGCTCAATGCCTACACAACTAGCAGTGACCCAAAGCTGATTGGGGGCTATTATGTAGAAGCTGTACAGCGGCCTGGAGGGTGCCCTAGAGTAATGAGAGGCGATCTTGGGACATAGAATTGTTTCATTCGAGATTTTCAGCATTTTCTGATTCCAGTTCCAGAAGGGAGCACACTGGACAGCTATTTGGAAGGAGCTAGTAGGAGAGGTTTTCTGCGAAGGCAGTGCAAAGAATTCTGGCTGGCGTTATTTGTGGATCTTCGCGATAGAGGCTCGTTTGATGGAAGTTTTCTGGACCAAAACCTCCTATGAGTTAGCTTCATGGGCATTATACAGGTGAGTCAATCGCAGCTTTATCCTCTGTTAAAACAAAGCATAACACCACTGTGCCTATCCCGTGATGGTCCTCTCTTCACATTCAGGACAGCTCTCTACACGCCTTAACATGCGTAATCATGGTCTTTGTGAACATACCAGCAATAATTTCACCCAGTAAGCAGCACTAGGCCTACGCTCCGTCTCCTGTTTCATTGAGCTCTAATCTGCGTGGGTAATAACCTTGCGCTAGGGATAACCCTAACCCAGTTATACTGTCACTACTCTAAGGAGCCCAGCAGGGGACAGTGAGATTTTGTTTTTTATATTTATTTTTGCAAGGGAACGTAATGCTTTTGTGATCGAACACAAAAAGTATTGCGTAACTGGGACTATAACAGAGGAAAAATATGTTAAACTTCAAATTGAAAGGACATCAAAAGAATTGGAGACTAAAAATAGACAGTTTACAGACTAACTAATAAGTACTAATAATTGGATACTTGTGGAAATTTAAAGAGTTTAAGCCGCATTAAATGGTTTTGAAATTATCTGCTGCAATCTCTGTGGCTTCTTCTCAGTTGACGTGTATAATCCACTTAAAACCTGAGCTGAGAGGGAGCAGCGCCAGAATGATCAATAGGAGAATGGGGACTGGTGCCACGCTGGGAACTTCTGAGGGTCATCAGGTGGGTTTCCCAGCAATACTTTGTGAAATCAGAAGCTTACCTGGTGTTTTTGAGTCCGGAGAGAATTGGACAGCATAGAGAAAATAGAGAAAATACATCGCACATGGAGACGGGCCCAGAGAACCATGCAGATGGATGCTAGCGAAGGATGCCGACTATCATGGACTGCTGAAGGTTTTCCTGTATGTGGCCATTATACATGTGATTTGGACATGTAGTAGATCCGAATATGACTTTTAGATTGGTCATAAGGGGGGGGACGCGGATGAATACAAAATTATACTAGTTCTGAGATGTGGGCTATAACCGATTAACTGGATTGAATATCCTTATTATACTTATTTAGCTATTCACTTATGCATGCGTTTATATTATGTGCCTTATGGTTTATACTTTTGTATAGTTTCTAATCAAGTATGGGCTGTTATATAAATACATCTAGGAACATGTTAATAGAAAAGATAAAACATTATGTCAGAATATATGGTTTAAAACATGATTAGTTTAATGCACACACATACAGGGAACATCTGGTTAAAGTTAGAGACATGGGTGCCTGGTACAAGGGGTTACCGGAATACCGAGAACTAGGATAAAGGTTAAAAGGATGGTCAAGTCTCCACTAGAAGGAGGGGGTTTTCTGCCCCCCTGTGGAGCAATTGTAAATTTGTGAACTGTCATTAGAAAACTGTATAAAAAACAATGTTTGATTTACAGAACTTTAGTAGAGCTTGGGATAGTCTACTCAGGTCATTTGTTGTTGTTACAGTAAAGACTATATGGCATTGAACTCATGGTTTGTTCATGAGTTGTTGCATACAAGTGTTCTGAAGGCTGGGGGTTCAGTATTAGACACAACACTAAGTGCGTTTTTTTTTTCCAGACGTCTTTCCTCAACTGAACAGAATTACGACATTAGCAATAGGGAATTACTGTCCGTCAAAGCTCGCCCTGGAGGAATGGAGACATTGGCTTGAGGGGGCGGAGCAGCCATTCATTGTCTGGACCAACCATAAAAACATGGCCTAACATCCAGTCTGCCCGGGCCACCGGGTAAGCTCCTTTTGGCCAGAGCAGCCCAATCTCAGGTACTGCAGTGGTCACATGGTCATAAACTGTCTTCTCATACTGTTGTAGGTTGTACCCTCAAGCAGTTAAGCTGACACTTTTGGTGGCAAACTATGGAGGGGGACATACAAAAGTACTTGGCTGCATGCACCATCTGCACCTGAAACAAGTTTTCCCTTTGAGCCCTTTTCCTATCCCTCCTCGTCCCTTGGCCCACATAGCGGCCGGCTTTGTTACCTCCCTCGAGTGGTAACACAGAAGATGATGATAGATTAAATTTATATTGCGCTTTTCTCTCAAGGGACTCAGAGCGCTTAGAGGCCATCCATTATTCATTCATACAGTTTCACTGTTGATAAACGCTATACTGAAAGCTAACTGTAGACACAGATGCCCTGGGGCAGACTGACAGAGATGTGGCAGTCATTTTGCACCTATGGCCTCTCCGACCATCACCACATACATTCACTAAACATTCTTACACATTCATACAAGGCAAAGTGGGTTAAGTGTCTTGCCCAAGGAAACAACGACAGAATGAATTGTGGGGAGAGCGGGAATCGAACCCACTACCTTCCGTTTGAATGACGACTGCTCTACCACTGAGCCACTTCCGCCGCAAAATATATGCCAACCATATTGTTATATTTATCCAGAGAGACACGGAGACAGATTATAATTTAACAAGCAATGGCCAGGTTTTAATCTTTGCAAGGATGAGCAAAGCAGACACAGTATCAAGGGTACAGCGAGAGGTTTGCTTAAAGATGTAAACAGAACATGAGATTATATACAGCACAGTGACGTCCTTGGTGAGAGGCGTTCACAATGGTCCAGGTGCAGAAGTCCCGGGACAAGCCATGTCTCAGTCTTGTCATGTCTACTTCATGCTTGGATTAGCACGAAGGACATGACATGAATTCGACATGACCTGAAGAGAACTATAAGCGCCCAGTAACTCTAAACATTAAAATTTAAATTTCTTATAACACACACACACACATATATATATATATATATATACACATATATATATATATATATATATATATATATATATATATATATATATATATATATATATATACACATGCTGAGCCAGCATGTGTTCCGAATCTATTGGATTTCTTTGGACATCATTTCCAACCACGGGCCCTAGTTCATCTCGTGGGGTTGGAGGAGTTTTTGAGTCGTTAGGGGCCACTATTAGCTTTTTCAGGTTACCATCCCCAGACCAATGGCCAGGACCTGGAGAATGCACTGCGATGCATTTTGGGCACCCATCCAAACACCTGGAGCACTCACTTGGTTTGGATTGAGTAGTCCCACAACTAACTAACCTTAGCGGGTTGCTCTCCCTTTGGATGTGCCCTAGGTTACCAGCCTCCGCTGTTTCCTGAGGAGGAGGTTGAAGTTCTTGTGCCTTCCATCCAGTCGTACCTCCAGAAGTGACGCAGAGATTCAGAGAGCCTTGCAATGCTCCACTGCTCAGAAAAAAAACACCTCGCGGACCGTCACCAATCCTCAGCTCCACCGTACACTCCAAGTCAGTTGGTTTGGCTCTCTACCAAAAATATACCACTGAAGACCAAATCTAAGAAGTTTTTGTCCAAATTTGTTGGGCTCTTCAAGATATCTTGAGTCATCAATCCTATGGTTGTTTGCTTGGAACTTTATGTTGTTTGCTAAGGAACCCATACCTTACGAAAACACCCCTCTTTTCATTTGTCTCAAGTTAAACCAGTCCAGTGACCTTTCCCCTCCAACCAAGGAGGGCCAAGGTCACTGGATGGTACTCCTCTGGTGGTACTAGGAGACTTTAACATCCACCTCGGAAAGTTACAGGCTGCTAACTTATATAACCTGACTGTATCATTTGACCTCAAGAGGGTCTCCACATCAGCAACCCGCAAGTCTGGGAACCAAGTAGAACTTATCTACATAAGGAATTGCTCACTCAGCACACGTCTGATCATTTTTTCATAACTCTCAACCTCGACCTAACTTCCCCAGACACTGCAAATTTTCTACCACTGGTAACTTTCTGATGCAACCTAAGTACACTCACTCCCTCACCAACCATTCAAGATAATCAACTTGCCTGACTCGCGCACTCTTTAGAACCTTCTCTGCCCTCCTTTGTCCACCTGGTCCCCATTCATTGGATTTAACAGCTGATGATTTTGCATCTTTTTTCATAGAGAAAATGACAACCATCAGCAGTCAGTTCTCTGCGCCACCACCTGTCAAACTCATCCACACCCCTGATATGTGTTTTCTCCCCACTTTCTCTCCTCTAACTGAAGTGGACATTTCCAAGGTCATTGGTTCTAACTACCCTACCATCTGCCCGCTAGACTGCACTGCTCTCAGTCATCGAAGCCCTGAGACTGGCATCTGTACTCATCTTACTGGAGGTGTCTCCTGCCTTTGACAATGTTAATCACCACATCCTCCTGTCTTCTCTCAGTGCGATGGGTGTCTCTGGAATGGCGTTGCAATGGTTCAAGTCTCATGTTGCCAGCACCACACGGTCCAATAGATTCATCCTCTTCAACATTAGGAAAATTAGACCTTTCCCATCTGTTCACTCTAACCAATTTCTTGTCCAGGCTCTTGTCTTGTCCAAACTGGATTGTTGCAATGCTCTACTTGTTATGGTTTAACCCAGTGTGTGTTGTCTTTTGTCCCTAGTCTTTGTCTCTCTCATGTGGTCATGTTATTTTTAGGTCAAGCTGGTGGTGGTCATTTTTAGTTTTTGTACTTTAATAATACTTATAATAGCTTTTTGTTTTACTCACATTTTAAGAAACTTCAATACGAGCATAGAGGACAGCTTATTAGTTTTATTTAAGAACAACAGATAACGTTACACAGTGCTTTAAAGTGGGCCCTTACGCACCAGTACTCAGTACCGCCACTTCTCCGTGTGCCCAGAACGTGCTTTTAGCGTACTGGTATGCTCATTTGGACGTCAGTTTTAATAGAGGTTTTAATCCTTTGCTTGCGCTACCGCTTTTCAGAGCGCCCTTCACGATGCACTCTTTCTAATTTGTCCCACCGAGAGCAGAGACTACATTACCCATACACCCTTGATTTTTACAAGTGAAAAGCACATATGTCACTTTTGCGGCTGTCAGTGTTAACAACTCAACGTGTCCAGAGAGGGTGTGTGAAACGCGCACACTCGGCTCGGTAAAAATACAAATACAGTGAACAACACTTAATATGCTCTCCTGGCTTCAGATTCTACCCTTTTGCACATTTTATTGCTGTTGAGAAGCTCTTTCTAGCTCAATCAAATCCACAAACAAATAAACGGCTATTTATTTTTATTATTATTATTATTATTTTTTGTTATTTTATATAGCACTTTTCCACCTTGTAGGCACCAGTGTTAAAGCTGACCACTGGAGACAAGGTAGATTAAGTGTCTTGCCCAGAGACCGCACTTCTTTTGGTCTACTTGAAGCACTGACGTTACACAAAAAAGAAAGGATATTTTGCGATTGAACTCTAGAGCACACAATATGATTCTGACAAAAATATTGCTGTTGTCGTGCCCCCCCTGACAAGTCCGTTACTTGTGTTAGCTTTTCTACAGATGTTGCAGAACATTTTTCCTCCTTCCTACCTCAGCCATGTAAACTCCTGAACACGATACTCCCTCTTCTTCTCCTCTTTTTTGCTGCTTAATTGTCACGTAACAGCTGTAGGTGACGGCTCAGTGTTTCCCGTTTGTTTTACTTCATGCTCTGCCGCATCATATCTGCGTTTTTCAGTTTTATTAACAATATCAGAACTATATGGCAGTTTGAAAAAACTGCTGCTGTGACCTTTTTGCAACTGAATGCTGCGTGACAAAGACGACACGATTCAAAATAATTGCTGATTGATATGTACATTCGCCACCAACTGGTTAGGAGTAAGAATTACAATAGATTGCCCTCAGAATAATCCATCAAAATGACGGATGGCATTCAGATTTTTCCGTCCCTGCTCAAAAAAAACCCGTCAAAGATGGAAAATATTCGGTTAGGACTATGCCACGCTACAACCACACCCGATCCTTCATCTAATTCCATGCACAATAATAATAATAATGATGGATTAGATTTACATTACGCTTTTCTCCCAAGGGACCATGGGATTTAAGCGCTTACAGGCCGTCCATTATTCACTCACTCCACAGTCACATACTGGTGGTGGTAAGCTACATCTGTGGCCACAGCTGCTTTGGGGCAGACTGACAGAGACGTGGCAGCCATTCCGCGCCTACGACCTCTCTGACCATCACTAAACATTCTTACGAGGCAAGGTTGACTAAGTGTCTTGCCAAAGGACACAACAACAGTATAAACAGTGGGGAGAATGGGAATTGAACCACCTACCTTCCAGTTGAAGGACAACCGCTCTACCACTAAGCCACTGCCTAATTGTCTACCACTGAACCATTAAGCGTCAGTGGCTCAGTGGTATAATATGACAGTAAACTATCTTCTAATTATCACTACATCTATGTCTGCTTTGGGGCCTTCGGCTACCTAAAACTACTGGCAGTACTCCCTGTCTGCACAACCAAACCTCTGCAGATGATCCAGAATGCAGCAACAAGAGCGGTATCCAATGAACCGAAGAGAGTGCACGTAACTCCTCTCTTCATTAGGCTGGCTCCCTGTAGACGCCCGCATCAAGTTAAAAGCAAAGCTCTTGGCCTACAAGACCACCACTGGTTCTGCACCTTCATAACTTCACTTGCTAATACAGACCTATGTTTCTGCCAGATCCTTGCACTCTGCAAATGAACAATGTTAACATTAGTTTATTTTTTTAGGACAGCGTACAATGTACATTAAGCCGGAGCAGAGATCCTTGTACCAGATTATAGTTTAACAGCTAATTTCCATCTGTAGTCCTATATTGTACATGTTTTTGGTGGTAGAGGAAACCGGAGTACCCGGAGGAAACCTACGCAGACAAAGGGAGAACATGCAAACTTCACACAGAAAGGCCCTGTTCTGGATGGGTATCAAACCCAGGATCTTCTTGCTGTGAGGCCGGAGTGCTATGCACTCCGCCATCGTGCCATGTCTGGTGGTACCATCCCAAAAAGGAAAAAAATCACTCTCACATACCTTCTACGGATCTAATCCACATTGCTGGTATACTCTACCTGCTCTTACAAGATCAGCAGAATCTGTAGCCATTTAAAAAAAAAAAAAAAAAAAAAAAATATATATATATATATATATATATATATATATATACATACATATATAAATAAAAGATTTGTATACTGTGCTGGGTTTTAACTGAATAGTTTTTAGTCCACTTATGCTTTTTGCCACCTTTTGTTGTTAAAATTACTTCCATTGTTTTCAATTGTAAGTCGCTTTGGAGAAAAGCGTCTGCTAAATGACTAGATGTAAATCAAACACAAAAATCTTTTTTTTTATAGTTTAGTGGTTGGGTGAAGCCATTTATTTTCCAACAATTGAGTTTACTTTTTAAAAATAATAATGACAACCAGTTGACCAAGGTCAGGTAGACCAACAAAACTTTTATTCAATTGTTTGGGATACAAAGAAAAACCCACAAATTGCTTTAGCTGAAATGCAGGACTCTCTGAACAGCTGCTAACAGCAACTATTGGCAGTCAGAGCTGTTCTAAGAGTGATCAAACCTGGTAATTTCAAAGACATACTAATGAATAAAGATGATCTCACAGTGCGGGAACTAAAAGACTTTTTCATCTTGGTGTGGCAGCACCAGTTGCACTGTGGCTTTAAGAGGCGCTTATCCATATCTCCAATAAAGCGCTTCCTTATGGTTTGTCCTCTGCCTTTGTCATGCCACTCCCCTTTACTTCTGCTTCCAGGTCAACAGGTAGGAGCCAGCCATGGCAATGTTTAATTTGGTGTTCTTTTTGTGGATTTAACCCTAAGATGACTCCCTTACAGCCACGTAGGCCTCTTTTATTTTCATTGTTCGGATCACGCCGCAGGGAGTGTTTTGGGCTATTTGGGCATGTAAGTAAGGAAATCACTGTTCTTCACCATAGTGAATATATTGTCAACCGTGATTTATCTTTATTTTGTAGCTGTTTAGGCTCCCACTGTCTGCATTCTACACAGCGCCGTGTTTACAGGTTAAATGACCGGCGCATAGTGACGCACTCTATTTTACGTGAAATCACCCTACACTCTGTTGCAGCCCTGGCGAGTTAGCTGGCCAACTGCTTCCCCCTTTAATTTCATTTGTTCCTTGGGATGTGACTGTCACTCGATATGATTACTTTTGGACTGTTCTGAGGGGTTACCTCCGTCAGTACTGCTGACAGGGGCGAGTGTCCCACTCATCAACTGTGTATTCAAATTGTAAATTAACGAACTGACACCAGACCTGTTTCTCGTGCTCCTTGTTTCCTCCAGGCATCACCGGAGGATCGTTTTGTTATTAAATTGGATTGAACCCCTGCCTTGTAAGGGAAGTGTGTATAAATTCTGTTGATTTTGGTAGGAACTACTCTGAAGTACTGAGACTTGTTTTACTACCTCTGTTTCAGCTGCTGTGGTGGCAGTGGTGACCCCTGGTGGTGGAGCTCGTGTGTGTGTGTGTGTGTGTGTGTGTGTGTGTGTGTGTGTGTGTGTGTGTGTGTGTGTGTGTGTGTGTGTGTGTGTGTGTGTGTGTGTGTGGTATTTTATTAATGTAATAAAACTGTTTTCTGCAACTCAACATAAATAAATCTTAGCAGTTTTGTAAATACTGGGATCCTGTCTCCTTTCTCAGTGAGCGAACCTGTGTGTGTCCTTGTTCTTAATAGTATTCTCTGGGTGAAATTCACAGGGTGGCATTGTTGGCTTTTATTATCATTATACAAACTCTTAAGTATTTAAAACATCTCTGCTCTGTTTGGTCTCGCCACATTGGCAAACAGAACAACATAGAGTTATTCCAAGAAATACACGGTGTGTACAATTATTAGGCAATTTTGACCATATCATCATTTTAGCCATAATTTCAAACACCAAACTTTATAAACTTGAATCCTAATTGGATTTAATGCATATCAGGTGATTTTGTTTGTGTGACGAGGGAGGGTATGGTCTAAGGAGATCAACACTCTATATCAAGGTGTGCATAATTATTAGGCAGATTTTTCTCCTCTGGAAAAATGGGCCAAAAAATAGATTGAACTCAATAATTTAAAAAAAACTTTCAAAGGATGCAGCACTCTTGAAATCTAAGATACTGGGGCGTGATCACAGAACCATCAAATGTAAGATGAGAGTGACTCTTGACGAACCAGATGGATGGGTCTGTGGTTGGGTCAGTAATGGACACAGAGCTCCACTTCGACTCAGACACCAGCGAGGTGGAGGTGGGGTACTGGTATGACAGGCATGATTAAAGATGAGCTAATTAGACCTTTTCGGGTTGAAAATGGACTCAACTCTCAGACCTACTGCCAATTTTTACAAGACATTTTCTTCAAGCAGTCTTCCAGGAAAAAGTCTGCATCTTTCAAGAAGACTTTGATTTTTATGCAAGACAGCACTCAATCATATGCATCAAAGCACTCCACTGTGTGGCTGGCCGGTACAGGATTTAAAGATGAAAAACTAATGGCATGGCCCCCTTCTTCACCTGACTTAAACCCTATTGAGAACTTTTGGGCCCTTCTTAAGCAGAAATTTACAGTGAAGATAAACAGTACACCTCTCTTAACAGTGTCTGGGAGGTTGTGGTTGCGGCTGCACAAAAAGTTGATTCTGACCAGATAAAGAAACTGACTCGTGGCTATATTGGAGTTTTTTTATATTTTATATATATATAGTTTATTTGACAATTTATTATTATTATTAATTTTTATTATTCTCACTTTAACAAGTGAAAATAAACAAGTAAGAAAGGGGAAATCTTTGTTTTTCATTTAGTTGTATAATAATTCTGCACACTAATAGTTGAATAGTGAAATTTTGGCTTTCTTAAGAGAATATCTACATGTGTACATGTAGGTATTCTCTTAAGAAAGCCACAATTTCACTTTTACAACTTAAATGTTCAGGTTTGAGTGTCTGTTAACATTTTAGATTGAACAAGGACACTGTAGTTGTACAATAACAAAATTAATCCTCAATACAACTTGCCAAATAATTGTGCACACAGTGTAATGTGCACTAAGGAAAGTGAAAGTGAGACCCCCCAGCAGTTTCTTTATCGAGTCATAGGCCTTAAGCAGAAGATCCTGCTTGCCTCAAAACACACAGCCACTGATGTAAAGTACTTAATCATTACTGGCTGACCCTTCAGTTACAGATGAAGCAATACATAAACATCTGAAAAAAGTAATGAGTGATAAGAATGAAAGACTGACACCTAGGTCAAGTGAAAGGCCCCAGAGGTGCCCATGCACACGGTTTTGTAAATTAAGTTAATGCTGTTCAAAGCCATGTGACAAAAGAAGATACTTGTGTGAAGAGAACTGATAAGAACGACAGACCTAATTCAACAACTGATTGAAAAAGTTGAAAAGTTAACAAGTATAGTTGAAAATCTGCAATCACAAAAAGCAGAGCAACAAGCCAATACATACAATACAATATAAAGCAAGTCACTAGAAAAGTCACGGAGATACTTGTAAACCAGCAGTGCTATTTTAAAGTCTATTTTCTGAGCAGCAGATATTTTGAAATTGTCGTGATGTGGTTGTACTTGATTTTGGTTAGAACCTGAGCAGCAGAGTTCTGTCCTGTTTTAAGAGACCAGTGAGCAGGCCGTTACAATAATCTAACCTGCTGGAGATAAAAGCATTGATAAGTTTCTCTAAGTCTGGTTGAGACATTATCCCTTTGACTTTGGAAATGTTTTTAAGGTAATAAAATGCTGATGATGTAATTGACTTAATGTGACCCCTAGATTTCTAACCTGGTTTTTAGATTTTAGAGAAAGAGACTTGAGGTGACTGCTGACCCTTTCTTTTTGTTTCTGTGGCCCAAAGATGATTAGTTCAGTCTTGTCTCTGTTCAGTTGAAGAAATTAATTATGCATTCATCCATCAATCTTTTTGATGCAGTGACACTGTGAATGGATTGGTCCATTTTCACCTGCTGTGAGTGAATGTAAATCTCAGTGTCATCTGCATAATTATGGTAAGATACGTCACAGCTGCTTATTAACTGGCCTAAAGGAAGCATGTAGAGATTGAATAATATGGGTCCCAAGATTGACCCCTGTGGAACCCCACATGTCAGGGCCATTTGGTCTGATACACAATACAAGACAAAACAAGACATTTATTTTTGTATAGCCCAATATCCCAACAACAGTCGCCTCAAAGGGCTCAACAGACCGCACTAGACAACATCCCCTGTCCTTAGACCCTCCATTAGGGTAAAGAAAAACTCCATAAAAAACCCAGCCGGGAAAAAAGAGAAACCTCAAGGAGAACCACAGAAGAAGGGGTCCACTCCCAGGACGGACAGGCCGTGCAAGAATGTGTCCAGGACATTTGAAAAATGAATAGAATTACACAAAACATATTCACAAAAAAAAAAAAAACATTTATATTGACAGTGTCCACTCTGTGTGTGTGCAATGATGGATGCCATCATCATGGTAGATGGGCTGGGAGTCCTCATACTGGAGCAGAGCCAGAAGATCAGAGGTTTGCGTCCACCCTAGGAGGAGGTAGAAAAGAAAAAAAAACTGCCTATACAGCAAAAATAGGCAGGTGTAATAATAATATGAGTGGTTGAGTGTGTACCTACAGCTACAACCAGTGTAAACCTAACCCTATGATCAATCAGTCTCCATACGTTTGGTGAAATAAGTATGTTTTGAGTTTGCTTTTGAAAATCTCAACAGAGTCAGATCGCCGTACTTCCACCGGGAGCCCATTCCACAAAAATGGGGCTCTATAAGAAAAGGCTCTGTAGCCAGCAGACTTCTTTATTTGAGGACGTTGAAAAATCTTTGTAGCACACTGATTTCCTGTAGATATTTCCTACAATTTTGCTAGAAAGAATTTTTTTTTTTTTTTTACCTCAGACATGTTGAAAAATAGATACCAAGGCTCCAGTCTATCAGCAGTTCCAACATGTTGTTTAAAAAGTAAATTAAGTAAAAACACAAGTTAAAAATCCAGTTAAAATAAAGTAAAAAGTAAAGTAAAAAGTTTATCACAAAATCATTGTTCCACATTAAAGGTGGAAATAACTAAAAAGAAAAGTAAACCTGGCATGCGCAAGCAGAAAAGTGTCTGCACTCTTGTGGAGGTACAAAATGTAAAGAGCCCTTTTAGAGCCAGAGCCCACAGTGACTGTAAGTAGTATTGCCCCCTCTCCCGCTACTGACCCATCACCATGGTCACCTTCCGTTTATCTAAGTCAGGGGTGCTCAATGCGTCGATCACAATCTACCAGTCGATCACAAAAGTAGTATTGGTAGATCGCAAGACATAGAAAAAATAAAAAAAATAGATGTTAGCCAATCATCCATCCAATCACTTGACTGATATACAGGGCAGCAAGTCAGGTGACATCAGATTTTTTTTCTGACACTTAGGTCACTGCGCATATGCAACAACAGCGCTATTTTTTATTTTTAGACCTCAGATATTTTCTCTTAAACTATGTGCAGCAAAACTAACTCCAATTTTTAAACCTTATTTTTTTTCTATTAAACTTAAGAAAGGGTATAAAAATGAGTGAGGGAACTGGTCCATGTAAAAAGACAAAAGCTGTAGCAGCTACTGTCCGGACTATGCATCCCTGGCTGATTCACTTCAGTAATGACAATAATTGTACTTAGTTAATTATGTTGTGTTCTGCAATATTGGCTCATATGGTTATGCACGGTACATTAACATACATTGTACATATAAAGAATTCTTAATCTATTTGTAAATAAATATATGTTTTGCATTTTTGTAGTGGGTAGATCATTTTGACTTCATTCATAAGTTTTATAAGTAGCTTGCATGCTGAAAAAGTGTGAGCACCCCTAATCTAAGTTCTCTCACTGAGAGAACTTAGATCTGTAAAGAGTCAGAAGCCTTTGCCCGGGACAGCACAGACATCGGATGCATACCTACCCTGCAAATGTCAATCAACCTGGTCAACAATATTCCCGTTCAGAAAACCTATTTATCAATACCAAAACCGCTTTTCAACACTTAACCCACCTTTCCTCCTTTGTGTTCCAGCTGTAACACTGGTAAAGTGCTTTGAGTGAATACAATGTTAAAAAGCACTATATATATATATATATATATATATATATATATATATATATATATATAAAACATAGGGTAAAGCAATGCCAGAAAAATGTGAACTTTTCACAAATTAAGTCAGATACGTGGGCAGGATAGTTTCAGCCGAAAGAGTCAAAATAGATCCACGTGACCTTGAGGCAGTAAAGACACTAACATCTAAGACACTTGAAGACAGTTGAAGATGTGAAGAAATTCACAAGGTTCCATTGCTCTTAGATCCAGGACTTTTCTCGGATAGCCAGGCCTATCTATGAGCTGCTCCAGACAAAGACAGGTACAGTCCAAAGTCCCACCTGTAAGAAAAACAGTAAGCGCCCCCAGTTACCATCTAAAGAGCCAGTCACATAGACATTTGTACATCAAGAATCCCTAGAACAGATGGTCACTCTCCTCACTAGCTCCCCTGTACTATTCTATCCAGATTTTAATTTGCCTTTCACATTACACACAGATGCTTCAGACAAGGAACTAGGAGCCGTCCTTTATCAGTGCCAGAATGGCAAGTTACGTGTCATAGGATATGTCTCAAGGACTTTGACACAAGTTGAAAGCAACTATCACTTGTATAGTGGGAAGTTTAAGTTTCTTGCCTTGAAATGGGCTGTGTGTGAAAAATTCTGGGACTACCAGTATTATGCGCCCCATTTCACAGACAACAACCCCACTGACTTATGTAATGAGTACAGCAAAACTCCATGCAGTTGGCCATAGATGGGTTGGAAAACTCTCAAACTTCAGATTTGACATATACGATACGAGACCAACGTTGATGCCGACACACTATCATGTCCTCCATTTGACATTAAAAAGTATGTTTCAGAGTGTACAAAGACTTTTTCAGATGAGGCGGTACCAGCAACATGGAACGGGAGCCATGCAGCCAGACAGGAAGACTCAGTCTGGGTGGCCTCCCATAACACCACTGCCCCAGGCTTGCACACGCCACCTCAAGCCAACCTGTGGAGCTTCAGCCACAGTGATGGTAAACGCTCAGAGAGAAGATCCTATCAGTAAAGTCATCAAGTTGAAAGAATCATAGAAAAAAACTGACAGAAGAGGTATGTAAAACAGTATGAAGAGCAGCACATAAACTGTTACATGAATGGACTATGTTATATCTTGAAAGCGACTTGCAGTATAGATGGACAAAAGAGAGAAAACAGCTATTTCTCCATGCAAAATACATAACTCTAGCTGTGCAGCAGTTGCATAAGGAAATAGGCCATGTTGGTACCGAAAGAGTACTTCATCTTGCAAGAGAAAGATTCTATTGGCCCTTTATGACCAACAAAATTGAATTATATGTCACCAGAAATGTCCCTGCATTATGTCTAAGAAACCAGTGACATATGTTTGAGATCCTATGGGCAACATAACATCTACTTTCCCCTTAGAGCTTTTTGTATTTACACCTAGAAACTAGTCGTGGAGGTTATGAGTACATACTAATTGTGTAAGGTGGGACTGAGGACTCAAATGCTCAAAGAAGGTGAAGGTAACTGTTTCTTTATTTAAGCAACCAGACAGAGACATGGACAGGAAGCTGGATAGCTGAGCCGAAGAGCTCCAGAGGACTCTCCTGAAGGGGCTTGATCCTGGAAACATCAAATGTCGGATGAATCCACAGAGATCAAGGGAGCTTCAACCTTACCGCTACCAGGTTGATTATCTTCCCTATAGTATAGGGACCAATGAATCGTGGAGCCAGTTTCTTACTCCACTCTGAGAGGAATGTCTCTGGTGGAGAGCCATACCCAATCCCCACCTTGTACTGGGGACTTTGCTTGCGGTGGCGATTGGCCGCTGCACGAGCCCTGTTCCATGTTCCTCTGCAACCCTGTTCCATGTTCCTCTGCGACGGTTGAGGGCTTAGACGGATGGGACTTTAGCCTCCCTTTCCTGGGCAGATATTAGTGGTGGCTGGAAACCATATGCGAATTGGAAAGGAGACTGTCCAGTGGCTGAGCTCGTCAAGGAGTTGTGAACGTACTCCACCCACAACAGCTGAGAGGACCAGGAGGATGGAGTCTGTGCTCCTGGTTCAACCGTTCCGTCTGGCCGTTGGATTGCGGGTGAAATCCAGAGGACAAGCTGACTGTAGCCCCCAAAAAGGAGCAAAACTCCCGCCAAACAGTGGACGTAAACTGGGGGCCGCGGTCCGACACAATGTCCATTGGTAGGCTATGGATTCATTCTGGAGTACTAGTTCAGCAGTCTCCTTTGCTGAAGGCAACTTAGGCAGGGCTACGAGGTGAGCCATCTTCAAGAAGCTTTAAAAGATGGAAAGATTCACTGTGTTGCCATTTGATTCTGGAAGACCTGTAACAAAATCCAGGAACATGTGAGACCAGGGTCGTCTGGGAACCGGAAGTGGAGTCCAGATGGAGCACGATGAGAGGGCTTCTGCTAAAAAACAACGACCAATGAGATTGACGAGAGGACAGGCGTTTGGCTATATTCCAAGTTCTTGTTCTTATTTCCTGCTTCTGTTTTTTTCAGCCACTGGATGAAAAAAACACTCCAGCCTCACCAACCAAGGATCCTCTCCTGACTGGACCACCATCAACACCTCCACTACTGAAATGGACCCCCCCAGTAACATCAACACCTTCTGGGGACCTCACCATCTCTGTCCCATCCCCGGATTCACCAATGGGATTTCCAGATCACCTGGAAATGTTGGTAAAATCTGGAATTAAGATGATACCCCTCACACCTAACTTGGCCAGGTCACGGGTTTTATCATCATCCCGAAAAACATCACCCCCAATACCACCGAGGAGCACCAACCTCGGCCAGTACAAATGAGACCCCCGACAGGTGTCCAATGCACTCATAAAATAGTTATCAACCCGAGGCCCTGGGAGAGAACACTCCCCCAGCTCCATATCTACAGTCAGAAGTCGCAGACTCAAGAAGAGAATAAAAATTAGATTGTCTAATCAGAAAAATCTGATTCAAATCCCCTGCAAACAGATAAAGTCTGGTCCTGCTCAAACAGACTTGAAACTTGCAGTGTTCAATGTCAGGTCTTTGGGAAAGAAATATTTTTTAATTAATGATTTTATAATTTCAGATAAGCTTGATTTTATGTTTTAACAGAAACATGGTTAGACAGCAAGACTGGAAATGCTGTCCTTATTGAATTCAACCCATTGACTTTCACATTTGTATCCAAAATGTGGATGTTTGTGGTGTTTGTGCTATTTTTAGGAATAATATTCTTATCCAGAAACTATCACTTGGGGAGTTTTCATCATTTGAGTATGTGTCATTCAAAATGGAGTTGAGGTTTTCTCCATCTATTTTATATGTTGTTCTTTACAAACCACCCCAACAATGTCATGATTTTATTGATGAGTTACTGAAATGCTTTCGGTTATCTGCACAGAATATGAACAAATAGTCATATCAGGTGATTTTAATGTGCATGTGGATAATGTTTGTGACAGGAATGCCAAAGAATTTTCTACTGTTCTTGATACTTTTAGTCTTTGCCAGCATGTTAATGAGCCGACCCATAACAGAGGTCACACTCTGGACCTGGTCATTACAAAGGCTGTTCATATTTCAGATGTCACTGTGATTGATGTTGCTCTGTCTGATCATTCTTGTGTCTTTTTCCATCTGTCCATGATTCCAAAACCTACTGCTGGACCTACAGTTGTTCAGAGGAGGCACATTAATGACAACACCAGGACACAGTTTATGGAGGCAATCAGGTTTGAAAATGCCTCATCAGGTCAAGTTGATGATTTAATGAATTGTTATACTTCAGGTGTTTTAAATGTTATGGATGCCATTGCTTCTGTTAAGGTTAAAGTGATGAGGAAGAGGCATTCGTGAAGCAATGCTCCTTCTGTCAGGGCACAGAAAAGGGAATGCCTAAAAGTAAATTGAAACTCTTAATTTATTATGATGTATACAAAGAAAATCTGCACGTTTTCAATCAAACTTTGAAAAAAGCAAGAGAAATATTCTTCTCAGAGCTCATCAACAGCAGCAGTAACAACTCACGTGTCCTGTTTTCTACAGTGAACAGATTAACAAACCCTCCAGCTCCATTTCCTCCAGAATTAGTTTCCAACACTAAATGCAATGAGTTTGCATTGTTTTTTAACGACAAAGTTCAAGGCATTAAACATGCTACAGTCCAAAGGGCAAACAACAACACTGCAGCCACATAGGAGACCTTTGGTTGAGTTTACACATTTTACACCCATTAATGACAGAACAATTGAAAAAACTGTCTCCAGCCTGAGTTCATCCACCTGCTGCCTCCATGTTTTACCCACTAGATTTCTAAAATCAGTACTAAGCAGTTTGTTACCACAACTCACTAATATAGTCAATAATTCCCTACAGTCTGGAACATTTCCAAGGGCCTTATAAAACTGCTGTCATTAAGCCTCTCCTAAAGAAGAGCAGTCTTGATGCTACAGTGCTCAACAACTATTGGCCCATATCAAACCTGCCATTTTTAGGGAAAGTCATTGAAAAAGTTGTATATCAGCAACTTAATGACTTTCTATTGCTTAACAACTGCTTTGATCCTTTTCAGTCAGGATTCAGGCCCCATCACAGACTGAGACTGCACTTATCAAAGTCACAAATGACATTCGTCTGAACACTGACGCGGGCAAAGTCTCTGTCTTAGTTCTGTTGGACTTGAGTGCTGCGTTTGATACAGTGGACCATG
Source organism: Neodontobutis hainanensis (assembly GCA_024349245.1). NCBI lineage: Eukaryota > Metazoa > Chordata > Actinopteri > Gobiiformes > Odontobutidae > Neodontobutis > Neodontobutis hainanensis. The sequence goes on along the minus strand of JALDNG010000372.1, from coordinate 164,154 downwards.
AAATCCTGTCACAAAGATTAGAGGAATGGATAGGTATCTCTGGAACTGCTCTTAAATGGTTTCAGTCATATCTTGAAGACAGGAAGTACTTTGTTTCGGTTGGTAACTGTGTATCAGACCAAATGGCCCTGACATGTGGGGTTCCACAGGGGTCTATTTTGGGACCCCTATTATTCAATCTTTACATGCTTCCTTTAGGCCAGTTAATATGCAGCTGTGACATATCCTACCATAATTATGCAGATGACACTCAAATTTACATTTCACTCAAAGCAGGTGAAAATGGACCAATCCATTCACTGTGTCACTGCATCGAACAGATTGATTTGTGGATGCAAAATAATTTTCTCCAACTGAACAGAAACAAGACTGAACTAATCATCTTTGGGAACAGAAACAAAGAGAAAGTGTCAGCAGTCACCTCGAGTCTCTTTCTCTAAAATCTAAAAACCAGGTTAGAAATCTAGGGGTCATCATGGACTCAGACTTAAATTTCCACAGTCACATTAAGTCAATTACATCATCTGCATTTTAATCTTAAAAACATTTCCAGAGTCAAAGGAATAATGTCTCAACCAGACTTGGAGAAACTTATTCATGCTTTTATCTCCAGCAGGTTAGATTACTGTAACGGCCTGCTCACTGGTCTCTCAAAACGAGGGTTAAGACAGCTGCAGCTTATTCAGAACGCTGCTGCTCAGGTTCTAACTAACACCAGGAAGTACAACCACATCAGTCCAGTTTTAAAATCTCTGCACTGGCTTCCTGTTGCTCAGAGAATAGACTTTAAAACAGCACTGCTGGTTTACAAGTCTCTAAATGGTTTAGCACCAGAATATATTTCTGAAATGCTAGTAGCTTATGAGCCTCCTCAGACTCTGAGAACATCTGGAACCAGCCTTCTGCTCGTGCCCAGAGTTAGAACTAAACAGGGTGAAGCAGCGTTTAATTTTCATGCAGCAAAAACCTGGAACAACCTCCCAGATGAAGTAAAACAAGCCTCAACTTTAACAATGTTCAAGGGGAGGTTAAAAACCTTCCTTTTTAGCTCCACCTACACCACAACTTAAAATGTTTTTTTTATATGCACTCTTCTTCTTTTATAATGCTTTTAATTTTTCTTATGTTTCTAAATCTAAATCTTGTAAATTGTGATTTATTTCTGTAAAGCACTTTGAGTTACCCAGTGTATGAATTGTGCTATATAAATAAAATTGCCTTGCCTTGCCTTGTGGTCAGTCCACACAAGAAAAGGTTGCTCGGCTCCCTCCAGCCAGTGTCGCCATTCCTCCAATGCTAGCTTGACTGTCAGCAGCTCCCTATTCCTTATGTCATACTTCTGTTCGGCGGGTGACAAGCGACGAGACAAGTAGGCACATGGGTGTAATTTCTGGTTTGAAGTGGGACAGGACTGTGCCTACTCCCACATTGGAAGCATCCACCTCGACAATGAACTGACTGCAGGGGTCTGGGATGATAAGCACTTGAGCTGAAGAAAAACAAAGTTTCAAATCCCGGAATGCTGAGTTGGCGTTGTTTGACCAGATCAACGAAACCTTAGATGAGGTAAGTGCTGTCAGAGGAGCCACCAGGGTACTATAGCTGCGGATGAAATGCCTATAGAAACCCCAAGAAGCGTTGCAGTTGTTTTCAACTGCCTGGAGATGGCCTGTCCAGTACAGCCGACTCCTTGGAGGGGTCCGTCTGAATTTTACCCAGGGAGACAATGTAGCCAAGAAAGGAGATGCTGGGTTCATGAAATTCGCATTTTTCAATTTGACAAAAAGTGAGTTCTCCAGCAGGCGTTTAAGGACTGACTGGACATGATGAACATGGGTCCTTGGAAAAGATAAGGATGTCATACAGGTAGACGAATACAAACCGGTCGAGCATGTCCCGCAATTCCTCATTGACCAGGTTCTGGAAGACGGCGGGGGAGTTAGTCAGTCCAAAAGGCATTACAAGATATTCATAATGGCCTGACAAGGTGTTAAATGCTGTCTTCCATTCTTCCCCACAAAGAAAAATTCCTCATCCCCCGCTGGGAATGAGGAAGGTTTTATTATACCAGCTGCCAAAGCATCACTAATGTACAGCTACATGGCCTTACTTTCAGGAGCGGATAAGGAATATAATTGGCCTCTAGGGGGTGAGGTGCCAGGGAGAAGGTCAATAGCACAATCATATGGCTGATGCAGGGGTAAGGTTGTCACTTTGGCCATATTAAAGACCTCCGTATAATCCTGGTATTCACTGGAAACGTCAGCCAGCAAAGGAGATTCAGGTGTGCCAGGTAGCGGGTTAGGTAATCCCGCTGACTGAAGACAAACGGAATGACAAGAACGACTCCACCCCAAGATTGCCCCAGTGTCCGAATCAATGTGTGTATTATGACGTCGCAACCAGGGGTAGCCCAAAATTAATAGAATCTCCTGAAGACTGAATTAGTTAAAATCTGAGAGTCTCCTGATGGTTACCAGAGATTAGTAGGCTCACAGGACTGGTCTGGTGGGTCACGATACCCAGGAGGTGTCCATCCAGGGCCTGGGCAGGAGCCGGTTTGGAACTCGTGACAAACCAAACTGAAGAGCCAAATTGTCGTCCATAAAGCTGCCGTCTGCCCCAGAGTCAATGAATGTGGCCAAGGTCTGTGGACCCCCAGGAAGAAGCAGCTGGACGTGGACAAGTGGGCGAGTGATGGAGGAGACCCCCTCTGTAAGGCTCAGCAATACTCCATTTACCACTGAACCTGTCCTTTTATCAGACAGGTCAATGCAAAATGGCCAGAACCTCCACAATCCAGGCACAGGTTCTTCCTTTGACGACGTAGCCTCTCCACCGGGGTGAGACGAGAGCGGCCAATTTGCATGGGTTAACTGGAATCTGTTGTTGGTACAGAAGGCTCGATTTGCTGGACATCAAGAAGAGAGCAAAAAGGATTCCTGGTAGACCACTCTGTCCGTTGAGCCCGGATCCTCTGGTCCACTCGGATTGAGATGTGTATTAGCTCGTCCAGTTTTGATGGAAGCTCCCGAGAAGCAAGCTCATCCTTCATGTACTCGGCCATCTCAAGAAGGAAGGCCTGGTGCCGTGCAGGGGCGTTAAATCCACTCTGACGAGCAAGCGACTGGAATTCAATAGAATAATCTGCCATGAGGTCATGATCATCTGCATTAAACACCTTCTGGAGTTCAGAAGAAAATGAATGGAAACTAGAACAGGCCGGGGTCCTTCTCTCCCACTCTGCAGTTCCCCAGAGGTGTGCGTACCCAGTCAGGTGATTAATAACAAACCTTATCACTCTCTGTGGCGAATGTATGGGGTTGGAGAGTGAACACAATAGAGCAGTTGACCAGAAAGGGATTGCACCCACCTGCCTCTCCGGAATAACGTTCTGGTACTCTGAAACGAGGCTCCTGTACAGGTTGAACCGCATGGGAAACAAGATCTGGGGGTGAAGCAGCAGCCAGATTCTCCATGGCATTATGAATCCTCAAGAACTGAGGGGTCAGAAGCTGGATCTGATTAGAAAATGGCTCTGAAAGCGTCTTACTGTTGGAAGGCAACCTGCTGGAAGACAACCTGCTGGAACACGGCAGAAATGGCGGTCATTTGGACCTCATGATTTTTTGATAGTTTCTTTGATGATGGTGAAGCGATTTACTACCTTTTTGACTTGGCCAGATCGTTCTGTAAGGTGGGACTGAGGACTCAAATGTTCTAGTATAGTCGTTGGCTATAAAAGGGCAGTGTGACTCCTGATGTGATATGTGAGTTGTTAAAGGCTTAGATGAGTTGTTTGTGACAATGCTCCATTCCGGTGTTGTTGTTGTTCTTGAGTGAAACAGTTTTGATTTAGGTTTCAAAACACTGTTGTAAATACTTAAATACTTACTTAATAAGAATTTTTTATGTCCTTATATTTATCCAGAGAGACACGTAACAGAGTATAATTTAAAAGCCATGGCCAGGTTTATTCATACATGGGAAGGTTTGCTTAAGGAAGTAAACAAAACATGGGATTTATAATCCAGCAGCACACACAGTGTTTTAGGAGGAGACGAAGGTAACCGCCTCCGCAGACCCATAACCCAAAGGCCAGGTGGTGGTGGATTTCTAGGTCTATGTTGAAGGACAGGGCATGAACAGAATAAACAGTAATAATAATGAAATAATAATAATGGAAATTAAAATGTAACAATTCCCATAACAATACTAGGCAGCATAAATTTGAGGCCAGCTCCTCTGTTCAGCGAGGGCTTTACCATTTTAATATCGGTGGTCGTTCAACCAAGAAATAACTCTGGGTTTGGGTGATTTTATGTTGGCTTGCAATCAACAAAATGAAGAGAACTGACATACGCTCGCTTTGGTGGATATTTTAAGCTAAGAGTTTTTGTTTTGTCTCTGGGTATTGTGTGTACGGCAGGGGACACAGCTTACGGATCCGTTTATGCTCAAAGCAGGTCCCATTCATAAATTTCTTTACAATTGTGCAAGTAATTAGTGCACCCGACTACAGCACACATTAACCCTGATGATGACATGGTAATCAAAAGTGTTATAAACAGTCAAAAGTTTTCTGTTAAACAAGCCACTAAGTCACTACAACCGGCATGACGAATCAACTGGCAAAGCCGATTATCTGGCAACATACAGGTGTTTTTTGTGGGCGTTCCTCTTTAGGACCCCACTTTCACGAATCAAGAAATATTGGTATTAATTTGTCTTAAATGTTATTGATGTGATTCTTTCTACAACATACCTGGCTATAATGATGTCTCTTTTAGTGTCAGTGAGAAAGAATGAACGAAGACAGCTTTGATTTGAGAGCGGATTGTAACACGATGTAAACACAACTGCGCTTTCACCAGTTGATCCAGCTGATCTACGTTTAACAAGTGTAGTGTCTCTCGTACCAGGAGGAACCAACACCCTTCATAGTCATGAATAATTTACAACCCTGAACTTTTAAATACCTTCTTCCCTTTGTTTATTTAGACCGAGGAAAACCAGGAGGTTTGATTAGCAGCACCTTGCTAATCTGGCCCAGATGTTCGTATGTTGTGTTAAAGAGACAAACCACGAGGAGGAAACAATATTTACAGCTTTATTTTTCAGTACTTCAAAGGACAACTAGGTACTATCTCTGGGCAAACCAGACTTTGTGGTACCTCTCTTGACAACGGTAATCTTTGAAATACAGCCCACTATGAGCCTGTCTTGATAATTGCCCACAGACTGTGCCCCTTTGTTCAGGATTCTCAAAATGACCGAACAGTGCGTTCTGCTGGACAAACAGAGAAACAACGCTGCATCGGAAATCCAGTCAAAAGTTACTCTAACTTGTAACAGTGTATTAAAAGATTGTTCGTAACTATGCAAACCTCACCATTTTCCCTTAACAGGATCCAACAGGACAAGAAACGAACGATGTTACTCTGTTTGACTTTGCATAAGTGTATGGTACAATACAAACGAATTATTAATTTGTTTTTAGCTAAATGACAAGAGAATATACATGTGTTTGATATCCAAATGTTCGTAAAGACGTTTCACGTGCACTTATGATACAATGCAGAAACAATACGTTTTTAAAATGTGTCTAAGTTTATTTACTTGATGGAACGAGAAAGGTTTTTATTCTCTTTTCTTAACTTTAGGAAGAGCCCCTTGGGTCCCCCCAAACGTGTGTAAACACGCCTCCCTTTGGCCAGTACAAAAGTGTGCGCAGCCCTGAAATCGCTCTCTTGAAGCTTCCTCTTGAATCCTCTCTTACAAACTCGTTTCTGTACTCTTCTCTTTTCGCAACGCTTTGCACACTCTTGTTTGCGTAATCTTGTCTACTTTTCTACTAAGTTTTTGTATTTATCGCTTCGTAACTTTTAAGCTTAAACCACGTAACACAGCCTGTGTTAAAGTGACTTTATTTTTGAAGATCCAACACATTTGATTTTTGTTTAAAAAACTTCTTATCCACGGAATTACATCACTTCCTCGCGGAAGAAACTTTTGTAGTTTTGAAAAGTTTTTTTGACGCCTTCTGAAAGAAAGTCTTTGTTAAATCCAAAAGACATCTTTTCGTCTGGTAGCGGACTTCAGTTTTAAAGACTTTAGTCTCAACTGCTGATAAAGTCTACTTTACCCTCAAGGACAATACAGGACGCCGCTTTGTTGCTAAGGCGCCGCCTTAAACCAGCTCAACGCGTGGACACGTGCCGCCTTCTGTTGCCGGAAACCAGCCGCGACCCCGGGAATCTCAAAGTCTCCCTTTGGGACTGATCGGAACCGCACTGCTGGTACTGACCCCTCCAGATCAGAGTGAAGGCTGATTTATGCTTCTGCGTAGGGTGCGCGTCGAAGCTACGGCGTAGCATACGCAGTGACGTGTACCCTACGCCGTACCCTACGCCGTAGCCTGACGCGCACCTCCTCAAAAATGTAACTACGCGTCGCGGACGCGGACCGTAAGATCTGTGATTGGTCGGCTTGGTAGTATCACGTTTCCCTCGCATTTCGGATTGATCTTCTATACTCTGGACAGCCCGCCATTTTTAAATTCGAAATTCAGTGAAGAGCCAACATGGAAATGGACTAAGTTACGGCGATAAATTGAAGAAGTGAGGAAATACAGCCTTCTCCAACGTGGGTTTAGATGTAGCGGAGTGCATGAAGAGATGGAAGAACTCTCGAGACAAGTATGCGTTCGTCTCCGTAAAAACTTGCCTCAAGGAGCGGGATCCAGGAGGAAAAACAATCCCAGCGTTTTATATATTCCTATCTTGGCTGGCACCTCATGTCAAACATCGGCTTACGGAGTCAAACTTTGACGATAAGGTAAATAATGCTCGTCCTTTTATGTACCTCTCCTCTATTGTGTTTGGGTTAGCTAACTTAACTAGCAATGCTACCACATGGGTATTTTATTTGCAAAAATAATATACCTGTGAGTCCAAAAGCATGTGTAATAGGTTGTAATTATATGTAATGGGTTGTATTTATGTAATATAATAGATTGTAATTTAATTTGGCTTACAGAAAATACAAATGCAACAATTTAGCATTTGCAATGTATGAATATGCAGTGATTATAGCTCTATCTATCTATGATTTAACAATGAATGCATCATCTTTTATGTATAACTTATACTATTTGCAATTTTTTTCATATTCACAGGATGGGACTGATACCAGCTCAAACTCTACTGGTTTATCGGATGTGAGACCTCCTGCCAACAGCGATGATGACCGATTACCAAGTGGTAGCCCCATCACCAGTCATCTCTTCTGTCCCCGCAGTCATCTCTTCTGTCCCCCAGTCATCTCTTCTGTCCCCCAGTCATCTCTTCTGTCCCAGCAGTCATCTCTTCTGTCCCCGCAGCCATCTCTTCTGTCCCCGCAGCCATCTCTTCTGTCCCCGCAGCCATCTCTTCTGTCCCGCAGCCATCTCTTCTGTCCCCGTAGCCATCTCTTCTGTCCATGATCATCTCTTCTGTCCCCAGTCCAAGAATGGCACAAAAAGAAAGAGAAAAGAAAAAGATGACTGGGTCCAAGTGCAGGTTGCTCGGTTGGAGGCTCAGTTGGAGGAACAGCGGGTGGAGCTCAACAGAGACTGTGTCAAGGCCATGATGAGAGCGACGGTTTGGACAAACTGTTGCAGATCTGCTGCGGAGGGTCCCGAGCACCACAGAGCGCAGGCAATGCTTATAGAAATGCTCTGTATCTGCAGTTTGCACTTTTGCTTTTTAGTTATTTTTGTATATAGTTTGCATTTCAGCTTTTTTATTTATTGTCTGTTCACACCAATTCAATCAGGTTATACAGTCGTTTGCTTAATTTGTGATATTTCTCTTTTACATCTATTTTTGATAATAATTGTAGATCATTGCACATTAATACATTGCATATTTGTGTGTACTTTACACTGTTTATTAAAAAAATACAAAAATACTGTTTCAAAAAATGTCTGAAGGTTTATGCAAATAAACATTAACTAATAGTTGCACATGTGTCTGTGTTTGCTCTTTTGCATCTTTTTTTAATTTACAATTCAAGACTGTTGCACCTGTTTTTTACTATCTTTTGCATCAAACAATTGTGTATATAGTTTGAACCAATTATGTTGGTTCCTGCTGTATGCATAATTTATAGTTAAGGTTACAGTAAATTAAGTACTTAAGTACTAAGAACTTACAGTTAATTTATTTGTATAGTTTGCTCTTTTGCATTTATTTAATGTAAACAATTATAGACCATTGCACCTTTACATGGTGCATTATCTTATACATAGTTCGACCATTTGTATGTATAGTACAAACTTAAAAAAAATTAAATATTCCTCATGCCATTTATTGGTGCATTATATTTTACACCAATACAAGTTACACACCAGGTTGACCACGACACACACTGTTGTTTTGCCATGGCACACATAATGGCACAACTCCGTGGCGTGACTTAAATGTCGTTTCAAACACAGTGGAACCCGCTCGCGTCAACTAGCGTTTCGGCGCTGTACTGCAGAGCAAAACAGACATACGCAGAGGTATAAATGCTCATGACGGCGTCGCCTACGTGCGTAGCCTACGGCGTACACTACGGCGTACCCCCTACGCAGAAGCATAAATCAGCCTTGAGTTGAGCACGTGACACGAGAAAGCTTGGCGTTATAAAACCTGTGTGATTAAGTCCAACAGTACCTCTTTCTTCTTTGCACAATCTTCAAATAGCCGTCAATAGTCCCCTTTTTGTTAAGCCATTTAACTGCCCCTTTGCTCCGTAACCACTCCGATTAAATCGCTTAAAATTAAAAGAATTAAACTTGTCTTGTTCCATCAAAGGTATAGCCATTGTGCCATCATCGATCAATGTTTTATTTTCATCATTTGCCCTAATTATCCCTTTATGTCCTTTCCACTGTTATTATTCTTCATATTTTAATTTTTATAATCTTTAATAAAACCCCATAAAGACATTTCTTGTTTCATTGTTTAATTGAGATTTGTGTCGAAAACGAGTTTAGAACTTCCTTCCTTCAAGATTGAGACTTATCAAACATAATCAGTTTCCTTAGAACTGTTAAAACTAAGGTGGTGCCCCGAAATAAATTAATATTTTCATAAACAAAATATTAATTATTAATTTTCATAATTCATATTCATATTAATTATTCATTAACGAGACCATATTCACTACATATTATTTTTGGTGCCCCCGCCTGAGGCTCGAAAGACCCAGTCTTGTAAACACTGAAATAAGTTAACATCCTTAAAACCTTTTACATAAATCTCTGTCCGCTGAAGAACTAAGAAAGTTATGTCTTCTACAAAACTAATCAATGTGTTGAGAAATGTGGTTTTGTGTTGCTGTTTGATAATAAGCGCTTGTGAAATTGTCTAAGATTTGAAAAATACCAGCTGGTCTGATGTTTTGATAATTCTGAGATATGCTTTGAAACTTGGTTAATATTGTACGTACATTTCTGCAGAGCAACCCAAGCAGAAATTATTAATGTATGCGAATTCGCCAACTTGCTAAGTTTTCAGTGAAAGATTGAAGCTTAGTATAGTTTGTGAACAAAGGCCAGAGAGCCGGATTGATTAAATGCATTTGTGACACGTGTCAGGGACCAGGCAAAAGGACTCGCAAAGCAGATCCCACGAAAGGCAGAGTTTTTACGTTCTTTATTATCCGAGGCAAAGGTACAAGTCCAAAATCCGAGAGACGTAATCACAAGACAATGCAAGGGTCAAAAATACTAGAATGCAATCCGAGGCAAAGGTACAAGTCCAAAATCCGAGAGACGTAATCACAAGACAATGCAAGGGTCAAAAATACTAGAATGTAATACAAATAAACGCTGGAAAGCTCACACTAGGGAAAAGACAATCTGGCACAGGACAGGGGAAAACACACAGACTATAAAGGGAACACAATGAGACACAGGTGAAACACATTAGGGCGGAGCAGGTAATCACAGTGGAGGGAAAGACACCAGGGCAGGAAGACAATCTGGAACACAGACAGGGTTTAGTGATTTCACAATAAAACACAGGAAATGAAATACATTACATAAACAGATAAGCACACAACACTAGGACATGACAGTACCCCCCCCCTTACGAGCCGTCACCGGACGGCCCAGGATCCTGTGGGTGGCGATGGTGAAAGTCCCGAATGAGGTCTGGGTCCAGAATGTTCCTGGCTGGTACCCAGGACCTCTCCTCGGGACCGTATCCCGTCCAATCCACAAGGTACTGGAACCCTCTCCCTCTGCGACGAACTGCCATCAACCTCCGCACCGTATACACCGGCCCACCATCAATGATCCGGGGGGGTGGTGGGGGTCTGGAGGCAGGGACCAAAGAGCTCTCCCTTACAGGCTTTATCCGGCTTACATGAAACGTTGGGTGGACCTTCATAGTCCCGGGGAGCTTTAGCCTGACCGCCACAGAGTTCAAGACTTTGGACACAGGGAAAGGACCAATGAATCTTGGTGCTAACTTACGGGACTCTACTCGTAGTGGGATATCCTTCGTGGATAGCCACACCTTCTGTCCTACTTGGTAAGTTGGAGCTTCCCTCCTCCTACGATCAGCAACTGTCTTGTATAGGTCGGAGCTCCTTAGAAGGGATTGTCGAGCCTGACTCCATGTGCGGCGGCAACGGCGAATTAAGGCCAGAGCAGATGGAACACTGACCTCTTGCTCTAAAGCAGGAAACAAGGGTGGCTGATATCCAAAAACACACTGAAATGGTGACAGGCCAGTAGATGCATTCGGCAAAGTGTTATGTGCGTATTCCAACCATCCCAGTACCTTACTCCAAGATGTGGGGTTCCTCGAGGTCAGACATCTTAATCCCACCTCCAAATCCTGATTGACCCGTTCAGTCTGACCATTGGTCTGAGGATGATGGCCTGAAGTCAGACTGACAGTTGCTCCCACAAGGCTGCAGAAAGCCCTCCAGAAACCTGCTACAAACTGCGGCCCACGGTCGGACAGCACGTTCCTGGGGAAACCAAAAATTCTGCATACATGACTTAATAAAACCTCTGCCGTCTCCTTAGCAGAAGGCAGTTTGGGCAAAGGATAAACCGCACCATCTTGGAGAACCTATCTACCACAGTAAGCACAGTATTGTTACCCTCCGAAACCGGTAACCCAGTAACAAAATCCACTGAGATGTCCGACCAAGGACGATGGGGTACAGGCAATGGATGCAGCAGACCAGAGATGGGCGAATTGGAGGTCTTATTGCGGGAGCAAATATCACAGGCTGCCACATATTCAGTAACCTCCTCTTCATGTTTGGCCACCAGAACCTCTCTTGAGCTCTAAACAGTGTCCTGCGCCCTCCAGGGTGACAGGACACCCGCGATAATGAGCCCAAGATATTACCTGTCCTCGTAGTGCTGGTGGTACAAACAGGCGATTAGGTGGAACCCCGGTGGCGTCTCAATGTCTCGAAGAGCCTCCCTGACCCTTCTCTCGATGCTCCAGGTAATGGCCCCCACGAAACAGGAGCCTGGCAGGATGGAGGAAGCCTCTTTAGGGTCTCTGTCAGGGAGAAACAGTCTGGAGAGAGAGTCAGCCTTGATATTCTTGGAGCCTGGGCGATATGATACGGTAAAATTAAATCTGGAAAAGAATAGAGCCCATCGGGCCTGTCGGGGGTTCAATCTCTTGGCTGCCTTAAGGTATTCAAGATTCTTGTGATCAGTCCAAACTAGAAAAGGTTGCGGCGTACCCTCCAGGAGATGTCTCCACTCCTCCAGAGCGACTTTAATTGCCAGCAACTCTCTATCTCCGACATCATAATTCTGTTCTGCTGGGGAAAGCTTTTTGGACAAGAATGCACAAGGATGTATCTTATCATCATCAACTGACCTCTGTGACAGAATTGCCCCCACTCCCGAATCAAGCATCCACTTCTACCATGAACTGGCGGTTGGTGTCTGGGAGAGCGAGTATAGGAGCGGATGTAAAACAGTCCTTCAACCACTGGAAGGCAGCCTGAGCCCTAGGAGACCAGGAAAACTGGACCTTGGAAGAGGTGAGAGCATGCAACGGAGCTGCAATAGAACTGAAATTTTTGATGAACTTGCGGTAGAAATTGGCAAATCCTAGGAAGCGCTGAACGCCCTTACGACAAGAGGGGTAGGCCACTCAGCCACGGCTTGAATCTTGCCCGGTCCATCTTCAGCACCCCTCAGCGATTACCATACCTAGGAATGACACTGAGGATACATGAAATTCACACTTCTCAGCCTTAACATACAGCTGATTCTCCAGAAGTTTGCCAAGCACCTGCTTGACGTGAACAATGTGAGTCTCTAAATCAGGGGAAAAAATGAGAATGTCATCAAGGTACACAAAGACAAATTTGTTCAGCATTTCCCTTAGTACATCATTAACCAGAGCCTGAAAAACCAGGCGCATTAGTCAACCCAAATGGCATTACTAAGTACTCGTAATGGCCACTAGGGGTGTTGAAAGCAGTCTTCCACTCGTCACCCTCTCTGATTCTGACCAAGTGATACGCATTTCTTAAGTCCAACCGTAAAAACTTTAGCCCCTGTAACAGTTCAAAGCAAGAAGCGATTAATGGAAGGGGGTACCTGTTCTTCACTGTGATGTCATTCAGCCCCAATCGATGCAAGGACGAAGTGTCTTGTCCTTCTTATCAACAAAGAAGAATCCATCACCGGCGGGGGAGGAGGAAGGACGGATAATACCAGTCTTGAGTGAAGAATCTATGTATTCATCCATGACCGCCCGCTCCCGGTTGGATAGGGAGTACAAACGACCCTTAGGTGGAAAAGCTCCAGGAGGAGTTCGATGGCACAGTCATAAGGCCGATGTGGTGGAAGAGTGGTTGCCTTTACCTTATTGAACACCTCTCGTAGTTCCCAGTAGACCTCAGGAACTGTAGCCAAATCTGCGCAAGGGGTCTCCTCTGATGAGAGAGTCTCTCCACCCGCATCAGGAACGGAAGAGGAGGACTGGAAACACCGGGATCTGCACTGATCTCCCCACGATAATATAACTCCCGATGACCAGTCTATGTGCGGGTTATGTAAAATGAGCCAGGGTAGCCCAAGATCACAGGGTGCATAGATGAGTGGAACAGGAAAAAACTGAGTCTCTCGGAATGATGATCCGGAAAAGACAGAACTACAGGGCTAGTGTGGTGAGTAACAGTGCATAGAAGCCGGCCATCAAGAGCGGTAGCCTCCTTGGCGAGTCCAAAGGAATTATGGATAGTCCCAACTCAGCAGCAAGATCGCTGTCCATAAAGTTGGCATCCGCTCCCGAATCAATAAGTGCTGGAAGGCTGCGAAAGTGAGAAGTGTTTGTTAACCGGATCTTGGAGAGTTGTCGCCTGATATCAGTCTTCATAATAGCCGGGCTTACCAGAATGGAGGTTCTAGATGATCTACCTCCTTGTCTCACGGGACACGTGGAGAGGAAATGGCCCAGCTGACCACAGTAGATGCAACGCCCCTCCCTCATGCGTCGATTCCTCTCAGCAGAAGAGAGCCTGGTCCGACCCATCTGCATGGGTTCCTCAGTTAGAAGGGGAAGGCAGGAGCAGAACTAGGGGCACCGAAAAACCTCCTCCCTAGAGGTCCCCGCCTTTCCTGGTAACTGTCAGATTGAGAGCGGAATCTCACTCTCTCCCGAAGTCTATTATCTATTCTAGACGCCAAGGCAATTAGAGCGTCGAGTTCGGTGGGTAGATCAAGCGGGGTCAGATAGTCCTTGACTCTTTCAGACAGACCATTGAAAAATGCATCCACAAGAGCTAGTTGATTCCACCCACTGTCTGCTGCTAATGTGCGAAACTCAATAGCATAATCAAAGACGCTACGGCGTTCCTGTCTCAACGTTACTAGTGCCTTCGCTGCTTCACGGCCCGGCGTGATGGTTTGAAAAACTCGAGTAAATGTCTCTAAAAACAAAGGTAACGATTTGCAAGCTGCTGACTCTCTATCCCATTCAGCTGTGGCCCATGCTCTCGGCCGGACAAATATGAGATAATGTAGGCTATCTTAGCCCGATCTGATGGAAAAGAGGACTCTTGAAACTCAAAATGCAGCTTACATTGGGACAAGAAGGGACGACAATCCCCCGACTCACCCGTGAATCTCTCCGGGCTAGACAGCCGGATATGTGTTGGCTCCCGAATGACCGTACTCGGGGTTGCTTCAGCTGGCACCTGGTTAGTAACCGCACTCTCCGCTGACAATGACGCAGCCTCCTGCCTCTGCATCCGTTCAACGACATATCCAATTTGTGTAGACAGGTGGGAATAAGCCCGCTCATGGCCCTCTGCTGAAGCCCTCATCTCACGTTGGAGCAACACCAGCTGTTCCTCCTGGTGATGAATCCGTTGTCCCTGTGCCTGTAGGGCGGACGCACTGGATCTGCGGAGTCCATGTTAGTGGCCAGATTGTACTGTCAGGGACCAGGCAAAAGGACTCGCAAAGCAGATCCCACGAAAGGCAGAGTTTTTACGTTCTTTATTATCCGAGGCAAAGGTACAAGTCCAAAATCCGAGAGACGTAATCACAAGACAATGCAAGGGTCAAAAATACTAGAATGCAATCCGAGGCAAAGGTACAAGTCCAAAATCCGAGACGTAATCACAAGACAATGCAAGGGTCAAAAATACTAGAATGTAATACAAATAAACGCTGGAAAGCTCACACTAGGGAAAAGACAATCTGGCACAGGACAGGGGAAAACACACAGACTATAAAGGGAACACAATGAGACACAGGTGAAACACATTAGGGCGGAGCAGGTAATCACAGTGGAGGGAAAGACACCAGGGCAGGAAGACAATCTGGAACACAGACAGGGTTTAGTGATTTCACAATAAAACACAGGAAATGAAATACATTACATAAACAGATAAGCACACAACACTAGGACATGACAGTACCCCCCCCCTTACGAGCCGTCACCGGACGGCCCAGGATCCTGTGGGTGGCGATGGTGAAAGTCCCGAATGAGGTCTGGGTCCAGAATGTTCCTGGCTGGTACCCAGGACCTCTCCTCGGGACCGTATCCCGTCCAATCCACAAGGTACTGGAACCCTCTCCTCTGCGACGAACTGCCATCAACCTCCGCACCGTATACACCGGCCCACCATCAATGATCCGGGGTGGTGGGGTCTGGAGGCAGGGACCAAAGAGCTCTCCCTTACAGGCTTTATCCGGCTTACATGAAAGCGTTGGGTGGACCTTCATAGTCCCGGGAGCTTTAGCCTGACCGCCACAGAGTTCAAGACTTTGGACACAGGAAAGGACCAATGAATCTTGGTGCTAACTTACGGGACTCTACTCGTAGTGGGATATCCTTCGTGGATAGCCACACCTTCTGTCCTACTTGGTAAGTTGGAGCTTCCCTCCTCCTACGATCAGCAACTGTCTTGTATAGGTCGGAGCTCCTTAGAAGGGATTGTCGAGCCTGACTCCATGTGCGCGTGCAACGGCGAATTAAGGCCAGAGCAGATGGAACACTGACCTCTTGCTCTAAAGCAGGAAACAAGGGTGGCTGATATCCAAAAACACACTGAAATGGTGACAGGCCAGTAGATGCATTCGGCAAAGTGTTATGTGCGTATTCCAACCATCCCAGTACCTTACTCCAAGATGTGGGGTTCCTCGAGGTCAGACATCTTAATCCCACCTCCAAATCCTGATTGACCCGTTCAGTCTGACCATTGGTCTGAGGATGATGGCCTGAAGTCAGACTGACAGTTGCTCCCACAAGGCTGCAGAAAGCCCTCCAGAAACCTGCTACAAACTGCGGCCCACGGTCGGACAGCACGTTCCTGGGGAAACCAAAAATTCTGCATACATGACTTAATAAAACCTCTGCCGTCTCCTTAGCAGAAGGCAGTTTGGGCAAAGGATAAACCGCACCATCTTGGAGAACCTATCTACCACAGTAAGCACAGTATTGTTACCCTCCGAAACCGGTAACCCAGTAACAAAATCCACTGAGATGTCCGACCAAGGACGATGGGGTACAGGCAATGGATGCAGCAGACCAGAGATGGGCGGGTGGAGGTCTTATTGCGGGAGCAAATATCACAGGCTGCCACATATTCAGTAACCTCCCTCTTCATGTTTGGCCACCAGAACCTCTCTTGAGCTCTAAACAGTGTCCTGCGCCCTCCAGGGTGACAGGACACCCGCGAATGAGCCCAAGATATTACCTGTCCTCGTAGTGCTGGTGGTACAAACAGGCGATTAGGTGGAACCCCGGTGGCGTCTCAATGTCTCGAAGAGCCTCCTGACCCTTCTCTCGATGCTCCAGGTAATGGCCCCACGAAACAGGAGCCTGGCAGGATGGAGGAAGCCTCTTTAGGGTCTCTGTCAGGGAGAAACAGTCTGGAGAGAGAGTCAGCCTTGATATTCTTGGAGCCTGGGCGATATGATACGGTAAAATTAAATCTGGAAAAGAATAGAGCCCATCGGGCCTGTCGGGGGTTCAATCTCTTGGCTGCCTTAAGGTATTCAAGATTCTTGTGATCAGTCCAAACTAGAAAAGGTTGCGCGTACCCTCCAGGAGATGTCTCCACTCCTCCAGAGCGACTTTAATTGCCAGCAACTCTCTATCTCCGACATCATAATTCTGTTCTGCTGGGGAAAGCTTTTTGGACAAGAATGCACAAGGATGTATCTTATCATCATCAACTGACCTCTGTGACAGAATTGCCCCCACTCCCGAATCCGAAGCATCCACTTCTACCATGAACTGGCGGTTGGTGTCTGGGAGAGCGAGTATAGGAGCGGATGTAAAACAGTCCTTCAACCACTGGAAGGCAGCCTGAGCCCTAGGAGACCAGGAAAACTGGACCTTGGAAGAGGTGAGAGCATGCAACGGAGCTGCAATAGAACTGAAATTTTTGATGAACTTGCGGTAGAAATTGGCAAATCCTAGGAAGCGCTGAGCGTCCTTACGACAAGAGGGGTAGGCCACTCAGCCACGGCTTGAATCTTGCCCGGGTCCATCTTCAGCACCCCTCAGCGATTACCATACCTAGGAATGACACTGAGGATACATGAAATTCACACTTCTCAGCCTTAACATACAGCTGATTCTCCAGAAGTTTGCCAAGCACCTGCTTGACGTGAACAATGTGAGTCTCTAAATCAGGGGAAAAAATGAGAATGTCATCAAGGTACACAAAGACAAATTTGTTCAGCATTTCCCTTAGTACATCATTAACCAGAGCCTGAAAAACCGCAGGCGCATTAGTCAACCCAAATGGCATTACTAAGTACTCGTAATGGCCACTAGGGGTGTTGAAAGCAGTCTTCCACTCGTCACCCTCTCTGATTCTGACCAAGTGATACGCATTTCTTAAGTCCAACCGTAAAAACTTTAGCCCCCTGTAACAGTTCAAAGCAAGAAGCGATTAATGGAAGGGGGTACCTGTTCTTCACTGTGATGTCATTCAGCCCCCGGTAATCGATGCAAGGACGAAGTGTCTTGTCCTTCTTATCAACAAAGAAGAATCCATCACCGGCGGGGGAGGAGGAAGGACGGATAATACCAGTCTTGAGTGAAGAATCTATGTATTCATCCATGACCGCCCGCTCCGGTTGGATAGGGAGTACAAACGACCCTTAGGTGGAAAAGCTCCAGGAGGAGTTCGATGGCACAGTCATAAGGCCGATGTGGTGGAAGAGTGGTTGCCTTTACCTTATTGAACACCTCTCGTAGTTCCCAGTAGACCTCAGGAACTGTAGCCAAATCTGCGCAAGGGGTCTCCTCTGATGAGAGAGTCTCTCCACCCGCATCAGGAACGGAAGAGGAGGACTGGAAACACCGGGATCTGCACTGATCTCCCCACGATAATATAACTCCCGATGACCAGTCTATGTGCGGGTTATGTAAAATGAGCCAGGGGTAGCCCAAGATCACAGGGTGCATAGATGAGTGGAACAGGAAAAACTGAGTCTCTCGGAATGATGATCCGGAAAAGACAGAACTACAGGGCTAGTGTGGTGAGTAACAGTGCATAGAAGCCGGCCATCAAGAGCGGTAGCCTCCTTGGCGAGTCCAAAGGAATTATGGATAGTCCCAACTCAGCAGCAAGATCGCTGTCCATAAAGTTGGCATCCTCCCGAATCAATAAGTGCTGGAAGGCTGCGAAAGTGAGAAGTGTTTGTTAACCGGATCTTGGAGAGTTGTCGTCTGATATCAGTCTTCATAATAGCCGGGCTTACCAGAATGGAGGTTCTAGATGATCTACCTCCTTGTCTCACGGGACACGTGGAGAGGAAATGGCCCAGCTGACCACAGTAGATGCAACGCCCCTCCCTCATGCGTCGATTCCTCTCAGCAGAAGAGAGCCTGGTCCGACCCATCTGCATGGGTTCCTCAGTTAGAAGGGAAGGCAGGAGCAGAACTAGGGGGCACCGAAAAAACCTCCTCCCTAGAGGTCCCCCGCCTTTCCTGGTAACTGTCAGATTGAGAGCGGAATCTCACTCTCTCCCGAAGTCTATTATCTATTCTAGACGCCAAGGCAATTAGAGCGTCGAGTTCGGTGGGTAGATCAAGCGGGGTCAGATAGTCCTTGACTCTTTCAGACAGACCATTGAAAAATGCATCCACAAGAGCTAGTTGATTCCACCCACTGTCTGCTGCTAATGTGCGAAACTCAATAGCATAATCAAAGAGGCGCTCTGGCGTTCCTGTCTCAACGTTACTAGTGCCTTCGCTGCTTCACGGCCCGGCGTGATGGTTTGAAAAACTCGAGTAAATGTCTCTAAAAACAAAGGTAACGATTTGCAAGCTGCTGACTCTCTATCCCATTCAGCTGTGGCCCATGCTCTCGCACGGCCGGACAAATATGAGATAATGTAGGCTATCTTAGCCCGATCTGATGGAAAAGAGGACTCTTGAAACTCAAAATGCAGCTTACATTGGGACAAGAAGGACGACAATCCCCGACTCACCCGTGAATCTCTCCGGGCTAGACAGCCGGATATGTGTTGGCTCCCGAATGACCGTGCTCGGGGTTGCTTCAGCTGGCACCTGGTTAGTAACCGCACTCTCCGCTGACAATGACGCAGCCTCCTGCCTCTGCATCCGTTCAACGACATATCCAATTTGTGTAGACAGGTGGGAATAAGCCCGCTCATGGCCCTCTGCTGAAGCCCTCATCTCACGTTGGAGCAACACCAGCTGTTCCTCCTGGTGATGAATCCGTTGTCCCTGTGCCTGTAGGGCGCACGCACTGGATCTGAGTCCATGTTAGTGGCCAGATTGTACTGTCAGGGACCAGGCAAAAGGACTCGCAAAGCAGATCCCACGAAAGGCAGAGTTTTTACGTTCTTTATTATCCGAGGCAAAGGTACAAGTCCAAAATCCGAGAGACGTAATCACAAGACAATGCAAGGGTCAAAAATACTAGAATGCAATCCGAGGCAAAGGTACAAGTCCAAAATCCGAGAGACGTAATCACAAGACAATGCAAGGGTCAAAAATACTAGAATGTAATACAAATAAACGCTGGAAAGCTCACACTAGGGAAAAGACAATCTGGCACAGGACAGGGGAAAACACACAGACTATAAAGGGAACACAATGAGACACAGGTGAAACACATTAGGGCGGAGCAGGTAATCACAGTGGAGGGAAAGACACCAGGGCAGGAAGACAATCTGGAACACAGACAGGGTTTAGTGATTTCACAATAAAACACAGGAAATGAAATACATTACATAAACAGATAAGCACACAACACTAGGACATGACAGTACCCCCCCCCTTACGAGCCGTCACCGGACGGCCCAGGATCCTGTGGGTGGCGATGGTGAAAGTCCCGAATGAGGTCTGGGTCCAGAATGTTCCTGGCTGGTACCCAGGACCTCTCCTCGGGACCGTATCCCGTCCAATCCACAAGGTACTGGAACCCTCTCCCTCTGCGACGAACTGCCATCAACCTCCGCACCGTATACACCGGCCCACCATCAATGATCCGGGGGGGTGGTGGGGGTCTGGAGGCAGGGACCAAAGAGCTCTCCCTTACAGGCTTTATCCGGCTTACATGAAACGTTGGGTGGACCTTCATAGTCCCGGGGAGCTTTAGCCTGACCGCCACAGAGTTCAAGACTTTGGACACAGGGAAAGGACCAATGAATCTTGGTGCTAACTTACGGGACTCTACTCGTAGTGGGATATCCTTCGTGGATAGCCACACCTTCTGTCCTACTTGGTAAGTTGGAGCTTCCCTCCTCCTACGATCAGCAACTGTCTTGTATAGGTCGGAGCTCCTTAGAAGGGATTGTCGAGCCTGACTCCATGTGCGGCGGCAACGGCGAATTAAGGCCAGAGCAGATGGAACACTGACCTCTTGCTCTAAAGCAGGAAACAAGGGTGGCTGATATCCAAAAACACACTGAAATGGTGACAGGCCAGTAGATGCATTCGGCAAAGTGTTATGTGCGTATTCCAACCATCCCAGTACCTTACTCCAAGATGTGGGGTTCCTCGAGGTCAGACATCTTAATCCCACCTCCAAATCCTGATTGACCCGTTCAGTCTGACCATTGGTCTGAGGATGATGGCCTGAAGTCAGACTGACAGTTGCTCCCACAAGGCTGCAGAAAGCCCTCCAGAAACCTGCTACAAACTGCGGCCCACGGTCGGACAGCACGTTCCTGGGGAAACCAAAAATTCTGCATACATGACTTAATAAAACCTCTGCCGTCTCCTTAGCAGAAGGCAGTTTGGGCAAAGGGATAAACCGCACCATCTTGGAGAACCTATCTACCACAGTAAGCACAGTATTGTTACCCTCCGAAACCGGTAACCCAGTAACAAAATCCACTGAGATGTCCGACCAAGGACGATGGGGTACAGGCAATGGATGCAGCAGACCAGAGATGGGCGAATTGGAGGTCTTATTGCGGGAGCAAATATCACAGGCTGCCACATATTCAGTAACCTCCCTCTTCATGTTTGGCCACCAGAACCTCTCTTGAGCTCTAAACAGTGTCCTGCGCCCTCCAGGGTGACAGGACACCCGCGACGAATGAGCCCAAGATATTACCTGTCCTCGTAGTGCTGGTGGTACAAACAGGCGATTAGGTGGAACCCCCGGTGGCGTCTCAATGTCTCGAAGAGCCTCCCTGACCCTTCTCTCGATGCTCCAGGTAATGGCCCCCACGAAACAGGAGCCTGGCAGGATGGAGGAAGCCTCTTTAGGGTCTCTGTCAGGGAGAAACAGTCTGGAGAGAGTCAGCCTTGATATTCTTGGAGCCTGGGCGATATGATACGGTAAAATTAAATCTGGAAAAGAATAGAGCCCATCGGGCCTGTCGGGGGTTCAATCTCTTGGCTGCCTTAAGGTATTCAAGATTCTTGTGATCAGTCCAAACTAGAAAAGGTTGCGGCGTACCCTCCAGGAGATGTCTCCACTCCTCCAGAGCGACTTTAATTGCCAGCAACTCTCTATCTCCGACATCATAATTCTGTTCTGCTGGGGAAAGCTTTTTGGACAAGAATGCACAAGGATGTATCTTATCATCATCAACTGACCTCTGTGACAGAATTGCCCCCACTCCCGAATCCGAAGCATCCACTTCTACCATGAACTGGCGGTTGGTGTCTGGGAGAGCGAGTATAGGAGCGGATGTAAAACAGTCCTTCAACCACTGGAAGGCAGCCTGAGCCCTAGGAGACCAGGAAAACTGGACCTTGGAAGAGGTGAGAGCATGCAACGGAGCTGCAATAGAACTGAAATTTTTGATGAACTTGCGGTAGAAATTGGCAAATCCTAGGAAGCGCTGAGCGTCCTTACGACAAGAGGGGTAGGCCACTCAGCCACGGCTTGAATCTTGCCGGGTCCATCTTCAGCACCCCTCAGCGATTACCATACCTAGGAATGACACTGAGGATACATGAAATTCACACTTCTCAGCCTTAACATACAGCTGATTCTCCAGAAGTTTGCCAAGCACCTGCTTGACGTGAACAATGTGAGTCTCTAAATCAGGGAAAAAATGAGAATGTCATCAAGGTACACAAAGACAAATTTGTTCAGCATTTCCCTTAGTACATCATTAACCAGAGCCTGAAAAACGCAGGCGCATTAGTCAACCCAAATGGCATTACTAAGTACTCGTAATGGCCACTAGGGGTGTTGAAAGCAGTCTTCCACTCGTCACCCTCTCTGATTCTGACCAAGTGATACGCATTTCTTAAGTCCAACTTCGTAAAAACTTTAGCCCCCTGTAACAGTTCAAAGCAAGAAGCGATTAATGGAAGGGGGTACCTGTTCTTCACTGTGATGTCATTCAGCCCCCGGTAATCGATGCAAGGACGAAGTGTCTTGTCCTTCTTATCAACAAAGAAGAATCCATCACCGGCGGGGGAGGAGGAAGGACGGATAATACCAGTCTTGAGTGAAGAATCTATGTATTCATCCATGACCGCCCGCTCCCGGTTGGATAGGGAGTACAAACGACCCTTAGGTGGAAAAGCTCCAGGGAGGAGTTCGATGGCACAGTCATAAGGCCGATGTGGTGGAAGAGTGGTTGCCTTTACCTTATTGAACACCTCTCGTAGTTCCCAGTAGACCTCAGGAACTGTAGCCAAATCTGCGCAAGGGGTCTCCTCTGATGAGAGAGTCTCTCCACCCGCATCAGGAACGGAAGAGGAGGACTGGAAACACCGGGATCTGCACTGATCTCCCCACGATAATATAACTCCCGATGACCAGTCTATGTGCGGGTTATGTAAAATGAGCCAGGGTAGCCCAAGATCACAGGGTGCATAGATGAGTGGAACAGGAAAAAACTGAGTCTCTCGGAATGATGATCCGGAAAAGACAGAACTACAGGGCTAGTGTGGTGAGTAACAGTGCATAGAAGCCGGCCATCAAGAGCGGTAGCCTCCTTGGCGAGTCCAAAGGAATTATGGATAGTCCCAACTCAGCAGCAAGATCGCTGTCCATAAAGTTGGCATCCGCTCCCGAATCAATAAGTGCTGGAAGGCTGCGAAAGTGAGAAGTGTTTGTTAACCGGATCTTGGAGAGTTGTCGTCTGATATCAGTCTTCATAATAGCCGGGCTTACCAGAATGGAGGTTCTAGATGATCTACCTCCTTGTCTCACGGGACACGTGGAGAGGAAATGGCCCAGCTGACCACAGTAGATGCAACGCCCCTCCCTCATGCGTCGATTCCTCTCAGCAGAAGAGAGCCTGGTCCGACCCATCTGCATGGGTTCCTCAGTTAGAAGGGGAAAGGCAGGAGCAGAACTAGGGGGCACCGAAAAAACCTCCTCCCTAGAGGTCCCCCGCCTTTCCTGGTAACTGTCAGATTGAGAGCGGAATCTCACTCTCTCCCGAAGTCTATTATCTATTCTAGACGCCAAGGCAATTAGAGCGTCGAGTTCGGTGGGTAGATCAAGCGGGGTCAGATAGTCCTTGACTCTTTCAGACAGACCATTGAAAAATGCATCCACAAGAGCTAGTTGATTCCACCCACTGTCTGCTGCTAATGTGCGAAACTCAATAGCATAATCAAAGGCCTACGGCGTTCCTGTCTCAACGTTACTAGTGCCTTCGCTGCTTCACGGCCGGCGTGATGGTTTGAAAAACTCGAGTAAATGTCTCTAAAAACAAAGGTAACGATTTGCAAGCTGCTGACTCTCTATCCCATTCAGCTGTGGCCCATGCTCTCGCACGGCCGGACAAATATGAGATAATGTAGGCTATCTTAGCCCGATCTGATGGAAAAGAGGACTCTTGAAACTCAAAATGCAGCTTACATTGGGACAAGAAGGGACGACAATCCCCCGACTCACCCGTGAATCTCTCCGGGCTAGACAGCCGGATATGTGTTGGCTCCCGAATGACCGTACTCGGGGTTGCTTCAGCTGGCACCTGGTTAGTAACCGCACTCTCCGCTGACAATGACGCAGCCTCCTGCCTCTGCATCCGTTCAACGACATATCCAATTTGTGTAGACAGGTGGGAATAAGCCCGCTCATGGCCCTCTGCTGAAGCCCTCATCTCACGTTGGAGCAACACCAGCTGTTCCTCCTGGTGATGAATCCGTTGTCCCTGTGCCTGTAGGGCGGCACGCACTGGATCTGCGGAGTCCATGTTAGTGGCCAGATTGTACTGTCAGGGACCAGGCAAAGGACTGCAAAGCAGATCCACGAAGGCAGAGTTTTTCGTTCTTTATTATCCGAGGCAAAGGTACAAGTCCAAAATCCGAGAGACGTAATCACAAGACAATGCAAGGGTCAAAAATACTAGAATGCAATCCGAGGCAAAGGTACAAGTCCAAAATCCGAGAGACGTAATCACAAGACAATGCAAGGGTCAAAAATACTAGAATGTAATACAAATAAACGCTGGAAAGCTCACACTAGGGAAAAGACAATCTGGCACAGGACAGGGAAAACACACAGACTATAAAGGGAACACAATGAGACACAGGTGAAACACATTAGGGCGGAGCAGGTAATCACAGTGGAGGGAAAGACACCAGGGCAGGAAGACAATCTGGAACACAGACAGGGTTTAGTGATTTCACAATAAAACACAGGAAATGAAATACATTACATAAACAGATAAGCACACAACACTAGGACATGACAGTACCCCCTTACGAGCCGTCACGGACGGCCCAGGATCCTGTGGGTGGCGATGGTGAAAGTCCCGAATGAGGTCTGGGTCCAGAATGTTCCTGGCTGGTACCCAGGACCTCTCCTCGGGACCGTATCCCGTCCAATCCACAAGGTACTGGAACCCTCTCCTCTCGACGAACTGCCATCAACCTCCGCACCGTATACACGGCCCACCATCAATGATCCGGGGTGGTGGGGTCTGGAGGCAGGGACCAAGAGCTCTCCCTTACAGGCTTTATCCGGCTTACATGAAACGTTGGGTGGACCTTCATAGTCCCGGGGAGCTTTAGCCTGACCGCCACAGAGTTCAAGACTTTGGACACAGGGAAAGGACCAATGAATCTTGGTGCTAACTTACGGGACTCTACTCGTAGTGGGATATCCTTCGTGGATAGCCACACCTTCTGTCCTACTTGGTAAGTTGGAGCTTCCCTCCTCCTACGATCAGCAACTGTCTTGTATAGGTCGGAGCTCCTTAGAAGGATTGTCGAGCCTGACTCCATGTGCGGCGGCAACGGCGAATTAAGGCCAGAGCAGATGGAACACTGACCTCTTGCTCTAAAGCAGGAAACAAGGGTGGCTGATATCCAAAAACACACTGAAATGGTGACAGGCCAGTAGATGCATTCGGCAAAGTGTTATGTGCGTATTCCAACCATCCCAGTACCTTACTCCAAGATGTGGGGTTCCTCGAGGTCAGACATCTTAATCCCACCTCCAAATCCTGATTGACCCGTTCAGTCTGACCATTGGTCTGAGGATGATGGCCTGAAGTCAGACTGACAGTTGCTCCCACAAGGCTGCAGAAAGCCCTCCAGAAACCTGCTACAAACTGCGGCCCACGGTCGGACAGCACGTTCCTGGGGAAACCAAAAATTCTGCATACATGACTTAATAAAACCTCTGCCGTCTCCTTAGCAGAAGGCAGTTTGGGCAAAGGGATAAACCGCACCATCTTGGAGAACCTATCTACCACAGTAAGCACAGTATTGTTACCCTCCGAAACCGGTAACCCAGTAACAAAATCCACTGAGATGTCCGACCAAGGGCGATGGGGTACAGGCAATGGATGCAGCAGACCAGAGATGGGCGGGTGGAGGTCTTATTGCGGGAGCAAATATCACAGGCTGCCACATATTCAGTAACCTCCCTCTTCATGTTTGGCCACCAGAACCTCTCTTGAGCTCTAAACAGTGTCCTGCGCCCTCCAGGGTGACAGGACACCCGCGACGAATGAGCCCAAGATATTACCTGTCCTCGTAGTGCTGGTGGTACAAACAGGCGATTAGGTGGAACCCCCGGTGGCGTCTCAATGTCTCGAAGAGCCTCCCTGACCCTTCTCTCGATGCTCCAGGTAATGGCCCCCACGAAACAGGAGCCTGGCAGGATGGAGGAAGCCTCTTTAGGGTCTCTGTCAGGGAGAAACAGTCTGGAGAGAGAGAGTCAGCCTTGATATTCTTGGAGCCTGGGCGATATGATACGGTAAAATTAAATCTGGAAAAGAATAGAGCCCATCGGGCCTGTCGGGGTTCAATCTCTTGGCTGCCTTAAGGTATTCAAGATTCTTGTGATCAGTCCAAACTAGAAAAGGTTGCGGCGTACCCTCCAGGAGATGTCTCCACTCCTCCAGAGCGACTTTAATTGCCAGCAACTCTCTATCTCCGACATCATAATTCTGTTCTGCTGGGGAAAGCTTTTGGACAAGAATGCACAAGGATGTATCTTATCATCATCAACTGACCTCTGTGACAGAATTGCCCCCACTCCCGAATCCGAAGCATCCACTTCTACCATGAACTGGCGGTTGGTGTCTGGGAGAGCGAGTATAGGAGCGGATGTAAAACAGTCCTTCAACCACTGGAAGGCAGCCTGAGCCCTAGGAGACCAGGAAAACTGGACCTTGGAAGAGGTGAGAGCATGCAACGGAGCTGCAATAGAACTGAAATTTTTGATGAACTTGCGGTAGAAATTGGCAAATCCTAGGAAGCGCTGAGCGTCCTTCACGACAAGAGGGGTAGGCCACTCAGCCACGGCTTGAATCTTGCCGGGTCCATCTTCAGCACCCCTCAGCGATTACCATACCTAGGAATGACACTGAGGATACATGAAATTCACACTTCTCAGCCTTAACATACAGCTGATTCTCCAGAAGTTTGCCAAGCACCTGCTTGGCGTGAACAATGTGAGTCTCTAAATCAGGGAAAAAATGAGAATGTCATCAAGGTACACAAAGACAAATTTGTTCAGCATTTCCCTTAGTACATCATTAACCAGAGCCTGAAAAACCGCAGGCGCATTAGTCAACCCAAATGGCATTACTAAGTACTCGTAATGGCCACTAGGGGTGTTGAAAGCAGTCTTCCACTCTCGTCACCCTCTCTGATTCTGACCAAGTGATACGCATTTCTTAAGTCCAACCGTAAAAACTTTAGCCCCTGTAACAGTTCAAAGCAAGAAGCGATTAATGGAAGGGGTACCTGTTCTTCACTGTGATGTCATTCAGCCCCCGGTAATCGATGCAAGGACGAAGTGTCTTGTCCTTCTTATCAACAAAGAAGAATCCATCACCGGCGGGGGAGGAGGAAGGACGGATAATACCAGTCTTGAGTGAAGAATCTATGTATTCATCCATGACCGCCCGCTCCCGGTTGGATAGGAGTACAAGCGACCCTTAGGTGGAAAAGCTCCAGGGAGGAGTTCGATGGCACAGTCATAAGGCCGATGTGGTGGAAGAGTGGTTGCCTTTACCTTATTGAACACCTCTCGTAGTTCCCAGTAGACCTCAGGAACTGTAGCCAAATCTGCGCAAGGGGTCTCCTCTGATGAGAGAGTCTCTCCACCCGCATCAGGAACGGAAGAGGAGGACTGGAAACACCGGGATCTGCACTGATCTCCCCACGATAATATAACTCCCGATGACCAGTCTATGTGCGGGTTATGTAAAATGAGCCAGGGTAGCCCAAGATCACAGGGTGCATAGATGAGTGGAACAGGAAAAACTGAGTCTCTCGGAATGATGATCCGGAAAAGACAGAACTACAGGGCTAGTGTGGTGAGTAACAGTGCATAGAAGCCGGCCATCAAGAGCGGTAGCCTCCTTGGCGAGTCCAAAGGAATTATGGATAGTCCCAACTCAGCAGCAAGATCGCTGTCCATAAAGTTGGCATCCGCTCCCGAATCAATAAGTGCTGGAAGGCTGCGAAAGTGAGAAGTGTTTGTTAACCGGATCTTGGAGAGTTGTCGTCTGATATCAGTCTTCATAATAGCCGGGCTTACCAGAATGGAGGTTCTAGATGATCTACCTCCTTGTCTCACGGGACACGTGGAGAGGAAATGGCCCAGCTGACCACAGTAGATGCAACGCCCCTCCCTCATGCGTCGATTCCTCTCAGCAGAAGAGAGCCTGGTCCGACCCATCTGCATGGGTTCCTCAGTTAGGGGGAAGGCAGGAGCAGAACTAGGGGGCACCGAAAAAACCTCCTCCCTAGAGGTCCCCCGCCTTTCCTGGTAACTGTCAGATTGAGAGCGGAATCTCACTCTCTCCCGAAGTCTATTATCTATTCTAGACGCCAAGGCAATTAGAGCGTCGAGTTCGGTGGGTAGATCAAGCGGGGTCAGATAGTCCTTGACTCTTTCAGACAGACCATTGAAAAATGCATCCACAAGAGCTAGTTGATTCCACCCACTGTCTGCTGCTAATGTGCGAAACTCAATAGCATAATCAAAGACGCTACGGCGTTCCTGTCTCAACGTTACTAGTGCCTTCGCTGCTTCACGGCCCGGCGTGATGGTTTGAAAAACTCGAGTAAATGTCTCTAAAAACAAAGGTAACGATTTGCAAGCTGCTGACTCTCTATCCCATTCAGCTGTGGCCCATGCTCTCGCACGGCCGGACAAATATGAGATAATGTAGGCTATCTTAGCCCGATCTGATGGAAAAGAGGACTCTTGAAACTCAAAATGCAGCTTACATTGGGACAAGAAGGGACGACAATCCCCCGACTCACCCGTGAATCTCTCCGGGCTAGACAGCCGGATATGTGTTGGCTCCCGAATGACCGTACTCGGGGTTGCTTCAGCTGGCACCTGGTTAGTAACCGCACTCTCCGCTGACAATGACGCAGCCTCCTGCCTCTGCATCCGTTCAACGACATATCCAATTTGTGTAGACAGGTGGGAATAAGCCCGCTCATGGCCCTCTGCTGAAGCCCTCATCTCACGTTGGAGCAACACCAGCTGTTCCTCCTGGTGATGAATCCGTTGTCCCTGTGCCTGTAGGGCGGCACGCACTGGATCTGCGGAGTCCATGTTAGTGGCCAGATTGTACTGTCAGGGACCAGGCAAAAGGACTCGCAAAGCAGATCCCACGAAAGGCAGAGTTTTTACGTTCTTTATTATCCGAGGCAAAGGTACAAGTCCAAAATCCGAGAGACGTAATCACAAGACAATGCAAGGGTCAAAAATACTAGAATGCAATCCGAGGCAAAGGTACAAGTCCAAAATCCGAGAGACGTAATCACAAGACAATGCAAGGGTCAAAAATACTAGAATGTAATACAAATAAACGCTGGAAAGCTCACACTAGGGAAAAGACAATCTGGCACAGGACAGGGGAAAACACACAGACTATAAAGGGAACACAATGAGACACAGGTGAAACACATTAGGGCGGAGCAGGTAATCACAGTGGAGGGAAAGACACCAGGGCAGGAAGACAATCTGGAACACAGACAGGGTTTAGTGATTTCACAATAAAACACAGGAAATGAAATACATTACATAAACAGATAAGCACACAACACTAGGACATGACAGTACCCCCCCCCTTACGAGCCGTCACCGGACGGCCCAGGATCCTGTGGGTGGCGATGGTGAAAGTCCCGAATGAGGTCTGGGTCCAGAATGTTCCTGGCTGGTACCCAGGACCTCTCCTCGGGACCGTATCCCGTCCAATCCACAAGGTACTGGAACCCTCTCCTCTGCGACGAACTGCCATCAACCTCCGCACCGTATACACCGGCCCACCATCAATGATCCGGGGTGGTGGGGTCTGGAGGCAGGGACCAAGAGCTCTCCCTTACAGGCTTTATCCGGCTTACATGAAACGTTGGGTGGACCTTCATAGTCCCGGGAGCTTTAGCCTGACCGCCACAGAGTTCAAGACTTTGGACACAGGAAAGGACCAATGAATCTTGGTGCTAACTTACGGGACTCTACTCGTAGTGGGATATCCTTCGTGGATAGCCACACCTTCTGTCCTACTTGGTAAGTTGGAGCTTCCCTCCTCCTACGATCAGCAACTGTCTTGTATAGGTCGGAGCTCCTTAGAAGGGATTGTCGAGCCTGACTCCATGTGCGGCGGCAACGGCGAATTAAGGCCAGAGCAGATGGAACACTGACCTCTTGCTCTAAAGCAGGAAACAAGGGTGGCTGATATCCAAAAACACACTGAAATGGTGACAGGCCAGTAGATGCATTCGGCAAAGTGTTATGTGCGTATTCCAACCATCCCAGTACCTTACTCCAAGATGTGGGGTTCCTCGAGGTCAGACATCTTAATCACCTCCAAATCCTGATTGACCCGTTCAGTCTGACCATTGGTCTGAGGATGATGGCCTGAAGTCAGACTGACAGTTGCTCCCACAAGGCTGCAGAAAGCCCTCCAGAAACCTGCTACAAACTGCACGGTCGGACAGCACGTTCCTGGGGAAACCAAAAATTCTGCATACATGACTTAATAAAACCTCTGCCGTCTCCTTAGCAGAAGGCAGTTTGGGCAAAGGATAAACCGCACCATCTTGGAGAACCTATCTACCACAGTAAGCACAGTATTGTTACCTCGAAACCGGTAACCCAGTAACAAAATCCACTGAGATGTCCGACCAAGGGCGATGGGGTACAGGCAATGGATGCAGCAGACCAGAGATGGGCGGGTGGAGGTCTTATTGCGGGAGCAAATATCACAGGCTGCCACATATTCAGTAACCTCCCTCTTCATGTTTGGCCACCAGAACCTCTCTTGAGCTCTAAACAGTGTCCTGCGCCCTCCAGGGTGACAGGACACCAGCGACGAATGAGCCCAAGATATTACCTGTCCTCGTAGTGCTGGTGGTACAAACAGGCGATTAGGTGGAACCCCGGTGGCGTCTCAATGTCTCGAAGAGCCTCCTGACCCTTCTCTCGATGCTCCAGGTAATGGCCCCACGAAACAGGAGCCTGGCAGGATGGAGGAAGCCTCTTTAGGGTCTCTGTCAGGGAGAAACAGTCTGGAGAGAGAGTCAGCCTTGATATTCTTGGAGCCTGGGCGATATGATACGGTAAAATTAAATCTGGAAAGAATAGAGCCCATCGGGCCTGTCGGGGTTCAATCTCTTGGCTGCCTTAAGGTATTCAAGATTCTTGTGATCAGTCCAAACTAGAAAAGGTTGCGGCGTACCCTCCAGGAGATGTCTCCACTCCTCCAGAGCGACTTTAATTGCCAGCAACTCTCTATCTCCGACATCATAATTCTGTTCTGCTGGGGAAAGCTTTTGGACAAGAATGCACAAGGATGTATCTTATCATCATCAACTGACCTCTGTGACAGAATTGCCCCCACTCCCGAATCAAGCATCCACTTCTACCATGAACTGGCGGTTGGTGTCTGGGAGAGCGAGTATAGGAGCGGATGTAAAACAGTCCTTCAACCACTGGAAGGCAGCCTGAGCCCTAGGAGACCAGGAAAACTGGACCTTGGAAGAGGTGAGAGCATGCAAGGAGCTGCAATAGAACTGAAATTTTTGATGAACTTGCGGTAGAAATTGGCAAATCCTAGGAGCGCTGAGCGTCCTTACGACAAGAGGGGTAGGCCACTCAGCCACGGTGAATCTTGCCGGGTCCATCTTCAGCACCCCTCAGCGATTACCATACCTAGGAATGACACTGAGGATACATGAAATTCACACTTCTCAGCCTTAACATACAGCTGATTCTCCAGAAGTTTGCCAAGCACCTGCTTGACGTGAACAATGTGAGTCTCTAAATCAGGGAAAAAATGAGAATGTCATCAAGGTACACAAAGACAAATTTGTTCAGCATTTCCTTAGTACATCATTAACCAGAGCCTGAAAAACCGCAGGCGCATTAGTCAACCCAAATGGCATTACTAAGTACTCGTAATGGCCACTAGGGGTGTTGAAAGCAGTCTTCCACTCGTCACCCTCTCTGATTCTGACCAAGTGATACGCATTTCTTAAGTCCAACCGTAAAAACTTTAGCCCCTGTAACAGTTCAAAGCAAGAAGCGATTAATGGAAGGGGGTACCTGTTCTTCACTGTGATGTCATTCAGCCCCCGGTAATCGATGCAAGGACGAAGTGTCTTGTCCTTCTTATCAACAAAGAAGAATCCATCACCGGCGGGGGAGGAGGAAGGACGGATAATACCAGTCTTGAGTGAAGAATCTATGTATTCATCCATGACCGCCCGCTCCCGGTTGGATAGGGAGTACAAACGACCCTTAGGTGGAAAAGCTCCAGGGAGGAGTTCGATGGCACAGTCATAAGGCCGATGTGGTGGAAGAGTGGTTGCCTTTACCTTATTGAACACCTCTCGTAGTTCCCAGTAGACCTCAGGAACTGTAGCCAAATCTGCGCAAGGGGTCTCCTCTGATGAGAGAGTCTCTCCACCCGCATCAGGAACGGAAGAGGAGGACTGGAAACACCGGGATCTGCACTGATCTCCCACGATAATATAACTCCCGATGACCAGTCTATGTGCGGGTTATGTAAAATGAGCCAGGGGTAGCCCAAGATCACAGGGTGCATAGATGAGTGGAACAGGAAAAAACTGAGTCTCTCGGAATGATGATCCGGAAAAGACAGAACTACAGGGCTAGTGTGGTGAGTAACAGTGCATAGAAGCCGGCCATCAAGAGCGGTAGCCTCCTTGGCGAGTCAAAGGAATTATGGATAGTCCCAACTCAGCAGCAAGATCGCTGTCCATAAAGTTGGCATCCGCTCCCGAATCAATAAGTGCTGGAAGGCTGCGAAAGTGAGAAGTGTTTGTTAACCGGATCTTGGAGAGTTGTCGTCTGATATCAGTCTTCATAATAGCGAATGGAGGTTCTAGATGATCTACCTCCTTGTCTCACGGGACACGTGGAGAGGAAATGGCCCAGCTGACCACAGTAGATGCAACGCCCCTCCCTCATGCGTCGATTCCTCTCAGCAGAAGAGAGCCTGGTCCGACCCATCTGCATGGGTTCCTCAGTTAGAAGGGAAGGCAGGAGCAGAACTAGGGGCACCGAAAAACCTCCTCCCTAGAGGTCCCCGCCTTTCCTGGTAACTGTCAGATTGAGAGCGGAATCTCACTCTCTCGAAGTCTATTATCTATTCTAGACGCCAAGGCAATTAGAGCGTCGAGTTCGGTGGGTAGATCAAGCGGGGTCAGATAGTCCTTGACTCTTTCAGACAGACCATTGAAAAATGCATCCACAAGAGCTAGTTGATTCCACCCACTGTCTGCTGCTAATGTGCGAAACTCAATAGCATAATCAAAGACGCTACGGCGTTCCTGTCTCAACGTTACTAGTGCCTTCGCTGCTTCACGGCCCGGCGTGATGGTTTGAAAACTCGAGTAAATGTCTCTAAAAACAAAGGTAACGATTTGCAAGCTGCTGACTCTCTATCCCATTCAGCTGTGGCCCATGCTCGCACGGCCGGACAAATATGAGATAATGTAGGCTATCTTAGCCCGATCTGATGGAAAGAGGACTCTTGAAACTCAAAATGCAGCTTACATTGGGACAAGAAGGACGACAATCCCCGACTCACCCGTGAATCTCTCCGGGCTAGACAGCCGGATATGTGTTGGCTCCCGAATGACCGTACTCGGGTTGCTTCAGCTGGCACCTGGTTAGTAACCGCACTCTCCGCTGACAATGGCGCAGCCTCCTGCCTCTGCATCCGTTCAACGACATATCCAATTTGTGTAGACAGGTGGGAATAAGCCCGCTCATGGCCCTCTGCTGAAGCCCTCATCTCACGTTGGAGCAACACCAGCTGTTCCTCCTGGTGATGAATCCGTTGTCCCTGTGCCTGTAGGGCGGCACGCACTGGATCTGCGGAGTCCATGTTAGTGGCCAGATTGTACTGTCAGGGACCAGGCAAAGGACTCGCAAAGCAGATCCCACGAAGGCAGAGTTTTTCGTTCTTTATTATCCGAGGCAAAGGTACAAGTCCAAAATCCGAGAGGCGTAATCACAAGACAATGCAAGGGTCAAAAATACTAGAATGCAATCCGAGGCAAAGGTACAAGTCCAAAATCCGAGACGTAATCACAAGACAATGCAAGGGTCAAAAATACTAGAATGTAATACAAATAAACGCTGGAAAGCTCACACTAGGAAAAGACAATCTGGCACAGGACAGGGAAAACACACAGACTATAAAGGGAACACAATGAGACACAGGTGAAACACATTAGGGCGGAGCAGGTAATCACAGTGGAGGGAAAGACACCAGGGCAGGAAGACAATCTGGAACACAGACAGGGTTTAGTGATTTCACAATAAAACACAGGAAATGAAATACATTACATAAACAGATAAGCACACAACACTAGGACATGACAACACGTTGAGGACGTGTAATTTTTATAAGGCCTAACAACTGCGGATTCTAAGATGCTCTAGAATTTTAGCATAAGTTGTCTAATAACGCGTTTTGCAAGTTAATAAAAACAGCCTGCGATGATCCAGTGTTTTATATAAACTTGTAAACCAAGTAATTTATCTGTTCATATTGTGTCAGACGAATTAAAAACTTGGTTGGGAGAACTCTGAACGGATTAGCTACCCGCGTCAGAACTCCTTGTTAATACACAGCCAACGGACAAAGTCTTGGCCCACGTGGCCCGTGTAGTGCTTTGTGAAACGTTGTTTTGTCCACAGCACTGCTGTGTTGGAAGTTGCGCTTTTCAGAGCGCTGCTGTGTTGTAAAGTGGCTGTGTAGGAGCGGTTTTGCCCCTCCAAAGTCAACAGCTAAACTGAGGCTAACGAGCCATCGCCACTCCGCGTCTTGGAAGGGGCGTGACACTGACGTCACCCGGAAAACAAACTCACTGTAGTTCCAACGGCCCCCTAGCGGAAAGAAGTGGTAAAAACAGACTTAAGAGAGTCTACTGCCCCCTAGCGGAAAGAAGTGGTAAAAACAGACTTAAGAGAGTCTACTGCCCCCTAGCGGAAAGAAGTGGTAAACCACGGACTCCAGAGAGTCTGCTTCCCCCTAGTGGAAGAGAAGTGCGACACTTCTAAAAATCTCTGAGAGGAGTTCTACGTCTCTCTCTGGTGGTCACTCAACGGAATTACACTTTTCCCTCAATAGTGACTACTTCAAGTTTAGAACTTGACAACTGAGTAATTTAAGCTTTCGTTGACACTGAAAAGCCTGATTGACTTAACATAAAAAGTGAATTACTCTGCTTTATTAACAACTACTGAACTGCTGTCAAGCTGTTTCGCTTCTGTTAATACATGTGTTTTTTCTTTTAATACACAAGTTTGCAAATGCCATATTGCTTTGGAAAATAACTGCCTATGTTTAACAACCTTGAATGCACAATAGGAGTTAACTAACAATTGTGACATTTTTAATTAACTTTGCATCTGTTTTAGAAAATCTTTGATGCTAACCCTGCATTTGATTTGATTGATTAATTTGGCTTGATTAACAATTTAAGACTTGTTTTGTGACTTTCCTATCTACACAGGATGTGTCAAATTGGAATGCTAACGCTAACAGCTTACTACCACTACGACACCACTGCTGTTACTTCTGAATAGACTTAACTCTGCACGAATTTTGTCATAGCTGTAATGTAAAAGCTGATTACCTGCATGAATTGTTAGATTAAACCCACTGATTCTGCACTGTTAATTTTACAGATTAACACAGCAGCATCCCAGCACTGTCAACCCTCATTAACATTTACACCACTAGGCTATTGCTACATAGTCACTGCTTAATACTAGCATAAGGTCACTTCAATCACAAGTAGGCTTTATACTAACCTACACTTCAACAATTCTTTCTTTTATTACTTTCAATCTGACTTATTTGACTTAATACCCCTTTTATTTTAATTTAATTGGAATTTTATTTTATTTTAAATAAAATAAAATTTTAATTTTAATTTTATTCCTTCATTAATTTTTTTTTTTTACACTTTTTACTCAGATTTTCAAAATTCTTTTACAGTCTGCTTGAGTTTTACGCTCCTTCTTCGTAACACTCTACAGGTAGTAACTCTCTCCTTGCAGTTAAAACTTAATCTAACAATAACTCATTTACCTAGAGAAAGCCCAATTCTCAACATGTCTAATCCACAGTCCACAGGCTCGGATAGTCCCATCAAGCTTCTGGATCACTTAGACTCAGCTCTAAATGAGCTAACAGAACAGGTGCTACCCCAATATGTGGACGAGATTCAGACCACAAACCCCAACGAGCTAGATTCAGTTCTTAGCTCCTTGATTAGCATTGCGCTAACCTCTAAGCCAAAGGACAAGGATCTAACTAAGCTGTTAGGTCAAATGGCTATTGTTATGCGCACAGCAGAAACAAGCCGAGGATCTCCTGGCACGCAGCCACGAGAAAATCCAGGTCCAGAAACAGGACCTCGCCGCTTCCAACGCGAGAACAAGGCGTTGAATCAGGAACTCCAGCTGACCAAAGGAGTCCTGGAGAATTCTGAAAAACAAACCCAAGAGTTACAAACTCTTGCCCAAACACTCCAAAGGCAGACCCTGACTTTGAGGAGTTACACACGAAACTCCAGATAACTGAGGGAACCCTCAGTGACCTAAAGAACGAGCTGAGCGAAACAAGGTCTGCTCGTGACCTAGCAGAGCTTCAGCTCAATGACCAACGTGATGAGTACGACGCTATGCGAGAGGAGCTCATCAAAGCAGGCAAAAGTGCACAGCTGTCCGCGAATATGCTGGCACAGGAAGCTCGGCGGAGAGAGTCCTGAGTGCACGGGTAGAGGCCCTCACTCAACAAGGTGACTTAGACCGCCAGCTTATTGAACAACTTCAGATGCGCCTGACAGAGGACGCCCAAACACAACCTAGTAAGAAACTGGAGTTCAAAAGTACTCCAGGCCTAGAACCAGTTACTCCATTATACCAACCCAGTAGGTTTGGGGACTCCCAGAAGGGAGCCACTTCACTAACTAATCCAATTTTGCGACCACTACGCGCCTGGGCAACGGAAAGAGGACCAACCGGGCCGAGAGCCCAGCCGTCTTTCCGCGAGCTTCCACAGGTAGGCATTCGGATTACTTCGCACTACCAACAGGTAGGCAATCAGACTTTGTCCAACAACCAGCTCCGACACGGAGACATCTGGACTACGGTCCCACTGACAGAGACTTTGACAAAATTGCGCGTCATATCACTCGCGAGCCCCATCAAGGATCGGCTCATGACACTAGCGTACCTTAGAGACATTGAGTTCTACCTCCAGAGAATACCCAATGCTACCGTTGAGGACAAAATCTTTTGATAAAACTAACATCAAGCAGAGATGTTAGTAGCTTCATCGACGTCAACCCCTGAGGTTCAAGCTGACTTTGATCTCCTTAGTCAGTCCCTTATGGAGGAATTCTCAGGCGTTACAACGAATGTGGGACTGACAGCCGCCCTAACAATCAAACAGGCACGGCAAGAGTCACCACAGATATATTATCATCGGCTACGCAAAGCCTACTTTGGTCCACTCAACGAACCAAACATGGAGGAGGATAAAAACTTCAAAACACTCTTTGTGCAAAACCTCCATCCAACTACCAACCATCATCTTGGCGTCGCTGCCTGCCCGCTGACTCAAACCAGCCGCCAACTCCGCGAATTGGCAATAAGGGCATTTACTAAACAGAAGCTGACTCAGATTAAACCGCAAGAGTCAGCCGCTCTGTATACTGTTGATCAGAGTCTAGCGCTCGAAGGAGCACCCACCTTCAAGCCAAGCGGCCCAGGAGCCTCCCGCTTTCCAGACAGGAAAGAGGGACCTCGGCCACACAAAGGAGAGCCGGGTCCACACCCGACCTGGCCTGAGCGTAAGTTCAAAGACCAGGACCCTCAATGGAAACCTCGGTTGAAAATAAATTTCGAACCAATCCAAACCGTAACCAAGGGGGGTCCTATCAAAACCGCGACGACAGGAGAAACCATTATCATCGGTCCCAAGACCAACGATCATCAGGTAGCCCACCTGTCGAACGACGAAGTCATGCGAGGGACCGAGCCCCTGAAGGTCAGACTAATCGCGTGGGAAACCCCATGAGCGACAGTAATCTGACTACAGAAGAGGCTCGGGCCATAGAACACATACTCAAACGAATGCGCGAAAAGTCCAAGGACAAGGCTGATCTGTATACGGTAGAGGCCTCTAAGGCCCCGATTCAGAAACAGTCACAACCGATCCAAGTCGACTTAACACTCAACAAAAATACAGAGTCTACTGAAGGGAATGAACATCTCCCAGACCTGTACTTAGGCTCTGACGAACTAGAGCCACTCAATGACATTGTCCAGGACCCTAGCACGGACAACACGGAGGGAAGTGACACAGATCACAAAGACACCACTCCGTCTAGCGCCGTCCTAGTGGTCCAAGCAAATCCAAATGTCGGGCTGTGCCATGACCACGCCACGACTATTGAATGTGAAACACCCTTTCACCAATTCCTAGGCCACCTAACTGAAAAGGGAGTAGCTCGGAAGCTTTATCTCTCTGTCTTGTTAGAAGACCACTTGACGCACGAAGCACTTCTCGACACAGCCGCTGACATCAGCCTAATTTCAGGCAACCTGTTCAGATCACTCCAGGCTATAGCGAGAAGATCCCACAGGGACTTGAAGTCACACCCGTGCTCTCTAGAAATAAGGCCTTACTCTGATGATCGGACGATCATCAACGAGGTAGCCTTAGTTCAACTGACCATCGGACCAATGACACTGATACACCCAGTGTACGTGTCCCACCTTGACAATGTCCCACTTCTGATTGGAAAAGACGTCCTCAATCGCTTTGAACCACTGATCGACTTCAAGCAGCTGAAGATTTGGGCCCAAGTGCGAGAACCACTTCCAATCTTACTGAATGAATCTCAGTGCTATGCGATTGACAGAGAATCACCAATCAATAGGGTAGCCACCAACACCGCTGGTACAACAACCATGCAACCTCGGTGTGAACCAAACCCCTTTACATTGCGTGACAACTTCCTATGCACGTTGAAGGACCCATTAGCGATGACACCCCAGATTGTCAATGGCATCTCACTGGAAGCAACTCCAGTCGACAATGTCGTGATGGCCTTATGGGCTGACAAATCTGCCATCAGCCAGGAGCTGTTTAACACTCTAGCGCATAAAAACCCAAGCCTGACCTTCGTAAAGAAGCGCACTCGGTTCCCTGCTAACCCCACACCGACTCACGCGTTAAGCGCCATCGGTCTATGCTCTGCCATCGTGCGATGGAACAAAAGAGAACTGACCCACACTTTTGCGGTCATCCCGATCTGCCACATTCAGTGTTACATTGGGGCTGACATGCTAGTCAGACTCGGCGCAAGTCGACACCATTAACAACGTTCTCTGGTCACTGACTGGAGTACGTAAGAATCACCTTCATTGACCGAAGGAAACTTGAAATCGGGTCAAACCATTCCCGATGTGTGTCAGGTAATGCGACTGCCATCTCACAATACCGCGCGTACCATCATGGACATACGTCTGAACGCATCTACAGGACAACAAGTTAACTCTCCACAAGCGTTCTTCCAACCATCGCCTCTGTTCTTTGAGTTAGGCTTGTCTGTTCAGGCAACACCCTGGTCGAGCTCGACTCGATCAACACACGTGCTAGTGCAGAATCCTACTGCCGATAGCATTCTCGTCCCAAGTCCACACCTTTAGGGTGGCTAATCGACACAAGATTCCATGACTTTGAACTCAGAATTCCAGTCATAGGGGCGCATGCCACCCTCACTCGTGACTGAACAACAGGAGACCGGAGTCGTCTACACGAAGCCTTCGAGCAATCGCCATATACCCCTCACTTGTGGTCGATACCGACACTATCTGCAGGGTCGATCTGGCTGATGCTGAGGTAATGGTCGTACAGACAGTCTCCCTGCTCTCCATTGATTCAGATATAGACAAAACCACGTCTCTACCGAGTAACGTCACCACGGACAAATCGGTAACTGTGCAACCAGACTCTAAACCCGAACCGGACTTTGAGTCTCAGTTAGAACAAGCACTAGACTTGGCTGATGCGATAAACAACGCTGAGGAACGGGACCTGATGTGTCAGGTCCTCCTCAGATATCGCACATCATTTGCGAAAAATTGTGGTTTAACCCACCTTCACACGGTGCGCATTCCAACAGCCACGAATGCACCGCCAGCTTATGTTCACCAATACAAAATACCACTGGCGTCTTATGAACCGATACAGGAAATCATAGACGACCTTTTGAACAAAGGCATCATTCGTCCGTGCAACAGTACTTATTCGGCTCCTATCTGGCCAGTACTCAAGCCCAATGGCAAGTGGCGTCTAACAATTGACTACCGCCAATTGAACAAGTGCGTACCACTTTCCAGGTGGCCAATGACACAACTTGGCCAAGAACTGCCCAAAGTACAGGATGCCAAGTACTTCTCCACACTGGACATAGCATCCGGCTTCTGGACCATTCCTGTAGACCCACAGGATCAACACAAACTTGCCTTCCGTTTGCCAATCGGCAATAGTCTTTTACAAGATGCCCATTCGGTACTTAAATTCCCCAGCCGAATTTAACATCTTCTTGAACAAGGCATGTCCTGGCGCGCTAGCGCGGAACTCTCATCTACGTTGATGACATCTTGATGCGCACCCACGACACTCCATGCGCACATTAACGAAATCGACCACGTCCTGAAACAGCTCACCATTGCTGGTGCTAAAATCTCCTTGGAAAAATGTCAATGGTGCAGAAAGAAGGTAAACTATGTGGGCCTTCTAGTAGGCGCTGATGGCATCGAACCACAGGTCAGTCGAATCCAAGGCATTGCCAATCTGAAACCGCCTTCCAACTTGTCAGAACTCCGCAGTTTCCTGGGAGTCTGCAATTATTCTCGACAATTGTCGATGACTATGCGGCATTGGCTAAACCACTGACGGACCTTCTCAAAAGGACACCACCTTTGCGTGGGGTCCACAACAAGAGCAGGCAATGCAGGCGCTCAAACACAATCTGTGCAGAGCCCGTGCCTAGCTTACCCGGACCACACCAAAGTTTTCTACTTAGAGGTGGGCTTCTCAAGCCACAGCCTCAGTTCAGGCCTCTATCAGGTCCATGACACGGATAAGAGAGTGGTGGCCTACGCCAGCAAAACTCTCTCCGGACCGAGGTCAAGTATACCGACTGTGAAAAAGCCCTCCTAGCCACAGTATGGGCCGTGAAACACTTCGCCCACTACTTAGGAGGCCAAAAGACAATCGTGAACACCAATCACCAACCGGTGACTTTCTTAACCAGTCAAAGACTTAGGGGCGGCGTAGTAACTAACGCCGCGTGGCATCGTGGCTCATGGCTCTCCAAAGTTTCGACGTGGAGACGCTATGCTCAAAACCACAAGTCGCACTTAGGCATGGAACTCGCTGCATGCCAACAATGCGCAATCGACACGCCCGCCACAGCCGCCCCGCTAAACGAACACACCTCCACTGTATCAACACGCCATCACTACTTGATGCTGGCGTGTGCCAAGACATGACCACTGCTTATGTCGATGGATGCTCCTTCCACCATGAAGCTCTGGTCCGCGCTGGTGCAGGTGTGGTATGGCTCAATGACAACCCTTATGAGCCACAAAAATTTCAGTTAGGATCTCAATCCTCACAATATGCGGAGATCGCAGCCGTGATCATAACTCTCCAACTAGCAGTGGCCAAGCAGATCAAACAGCTCGTAATTTGCACAGACTCAAATTACGCACGACTCAGCTTCTCTGCCCACCTGCCATTATGGAAGAGCAATGGCTTTCTCACATCTGCGAAAAGACGATCAAACACAAAGACCTGTTCGTCGTAGGCGGCGGTCTGGTCGAGGACCATGACATGCAGGTGTATTGGAAGAAGGTCAGGGGACACTCTCGAGCCCCTGGACTGGACAAAGACCTGAGCGATCAGGCAGACCTCATGGCAAAACAAGGGGCTCTAGGCAGTGTACGCGCTGGCATTTCCAGCCAGAACCCTCGTCTGAACGACCCCTTCCCACCCAACCCACCCATTCTGTCTGTCTGCTTACCGGTCTAAAGCAACGCAACCGATGCCTCGGTTCCGGCCCCTGCAGACCAATCTACTTCTTCTCTTTCTTTCGCTGGTTCCGACCTCGTTGCCCTTCAGGCAGCGGACTCGGCAATCCACAAACTCATCCTTTACCTTTCAGACCCGGTGTCTAACCCCATCGTAGACACTGACTTTTCCTCCGCGCTTATCTTAAAAAGCTATGGGCGGTGCGCGCTCGACTCCACCTGCGTCATGGCTTGCTTGTCTCGTCTCTGACACCCTCACTTCACCTGCGTTCGTAGTGCCTCAGAGGCTAAGGGGGTCATGCTAACGCACGCACATGACGCTCCTGTAGCAGGCCACAGAGGTGTTCGCGCAACACACCAGGCACTCCAACAAGTGGCATACTGGCCACACATGCAAATGGTGGCAGAATACATCAAAGGCTGCCTAGTATGCTGCCAATTTCAACCGACAAGACCACTCCATCGTGCACCCTTACAAAGAAGGGGCATTTCTTTTCCGTGGTCTGACCTCCAAATCGATTGGATGGGACCCTTGACTAAATCAACAAGGGGCAACAAATACATCCTAATGGTCACCTGTGCCTTCACTAAATGGGTGGAAGGTCTTCCAGCCCCAAGCGACACGGCACAGACCACGGCCTTTCTACTCATGAACCACGTGTTCTCCAGATTCGGCTTACCCTGTAAGGTCGATTCTGACCGTGGTACTCACTTCACCGCCGAGGTGATGGGACAACTGTGGCAAACCATGGGCGTGAAAGCAAAATTCCACGTCAGCCACCACCCCCAGTCCTCAGGCCAAGTAGAAAGAGCAAACCGAACGGTGATCGACATTCTAAAGAAATATGTTGCATCCAATCACCGAGACTGGGACGTCAAACTGCCCTTGGTCCTGATGGCTATCAGAGCCACGCCACACACGGCGACCGGAGTCTCCCCGTTTGAGCTCATGACCGGTAGGCAGATGACGCTTCCCCTACACTTACTGTATCAGCCAGGAGAGGCTAACATCGCTACGGCCTATACCACACATCAGTACATGGCTGATCTCCAATCACACCTGAAAACCACCTTCGCCTTTGCCCAAGAAAAACTAGGCAAAAGTGTAGAAGGGACGTAAGGCCTATTATGACCAAAAGTCATCTAGGGACGAACTACAGGTGGGAGACAAAGTGTGGTACTACATGTTCAGTCAACTCACTGGACAAACAAAAGGTGGTACCAACCGACTGTGCGGAAATTCCTCCGCGTTGGGCAGGACCGTACACCATTGTCAACAAGCTATCCCGGTGGTGTATCAGATAAAGATCACCAAAGGGAGAAAGGAACCCACTCTCAAGTGGATACACTGCAACCAGATAAAGTTGCACAAAACCCCATGGGATCTACAGGGGGCGTTCACGCTCCCAAGTAGTCTCAAACAGATCCCTTAACTTGCAGTAACCACTAACAATTAACCTCTAACTCTGATCTCCTAACACTTTTCATTTCTCTTTTCAGTGGTAACTGTGAGTAATTCAACAACTGTAACTGATAACTCAGGTATTTGCTGTCAATGAAACAATTGCTAAAAAGTCCTCTCTCTTTCACCAGGATGATGTGGACGATACTCCTCCTGATCACCAGCCTTATGGGCATGGGATCACCAGATGTTATAGAGCCTGGACCAACAGCCGGGATCGTTTTAAAGGACCAACCCGGACTGTTGATCACAAACTGTCGCCTGCATACCCAAAGGGTTTTGTCAGGTTAAACCCAAACGACGTGTATCGAAACACGTCCGAGCCACTCAAGGGCTCACCAGTTGGGCGGCGCTAGCTGGACCACCTCTATTCTTAACCACGCTGAAACTGATATTTCCCACATGCTTAACCAGCTCGAGAAATTTACAATTACTCAGGCTGAACTCACTGGAGCTAACCAAAGGTCTAAACGGTTTATAGGAGGACTTCTTGTTGCAGCGGCTGCTGTGGGTACCTTGTTTAACCTCGGGTTGTCCACAGTCAATACTGTTAGCATCTCCACGGTCAAGAGACATGTCTCAGAATTACAGGCTGAAATCCCTGACATCAGAGCGCAAATCATTCAACAGCAACAGCAACTCCAAACAGTAGGGAAAACGTTGAAGGACACTGTGTTGGTGGTAAACACACACAGTGAAGCTCTAAACAAAACCCACCGAGCTGTAGAGTTACTTATGACCCTTTTCCAGGTGGACTACGTACAAGCACAAGTAGTCACCGCACTAATGGATGACATGCTCCGAGACATAAGCTCTTCAGTGGACAGCTTAGCCATGGGAAGAATTCCACCCTACCTTATCCCTCTGTCACTAGTACAATCCCTCCTTGGAACCGCCACTAGAGATCTTGTAACCCCACTTCAGGCCCATTTAGCATACACTTTAGGTAGTGCCGTACCCATTTACGTCAACCCAGAGTTCCGGGAAATGGCTTTTATTCTAAATCTGCCTATCATTGAATCCCAGAACATCTATCGTCTTAAAGACGTCGTAAACGTCGGGTCCTGGCACGGAGACACGCACGTTAAAGTGCACACTCCTTCAGTAGTGGCATACCATGATGCCAATCCAGATTTGTACCTGGCCCCTAATTTACGCATGTGCACCCTAACCAAGGACATACACTACCTATGTCCCAGTAAACCCTTTGTTCGGGACAACACCGACGGGATCTGTGGCCTTAAGCCCATGAGCCCGCAAGCCAGATGTCCAACGACAATCACGGCTCGCCACCAAGTTACCGTCACTCAAGCAGAGATCATCGGTAACCGCTGGCTAGTAAACACCCCTCTTCCAGACGGAATGCTGACTTACGATCAGC
The DNA here is from genome assembly GCA_024349245.1 of Neodontobutis hainanensis. Taxonomy (NCBI): domain Eukaryota; kingdom Metazoa; phylum Chordata; class Actinopteri; order Gobiiformes; family Odontobutidae; genus Neodontobutis; species Neodontobutis hainanensis. Next base: position 119,290 of record JALDNG010000372.1, on the reverse strand, counting down.
ACGACACCTCATCCCGTATTAACTTTCTGGGTAGATGTACCCCAAAACGCAATTCTTCACATTGGGGGCGTCGCCTTATACCACCTTGGCGCTGACCAATACGAGTGAAATAGAAATATCAGATTTCTTTTCAACCCATCCTCTCGAATTACACCCTGCTACACTCAATCAAATCCAGTTTGAAGGTAGCAGAACCATTGACATTGCACCCCTTGATAATGTGTTAAAGGAAATAGAGCAAAAACAACAAGCTCCTATCCAACCCATTATGTATGCCTGGTCAACTCCGACACTGTTCTTGCAGCCACAGTAGGAATAGGTTACTTCATGGCCATCATTATCACCATCGTGCTTCTTAGAAGCGTAAACGCTCTTAAAACCCGTTTAAACCGCTGTACTCAGGGCGTTGCACGAATGCGTGCCGTCCTGGGAATAGAGAAAACATTGCAGGTAGTCCATTACCCCCTGAAGCCGATGTATTTAACCAAGATCTCTCTGTTTCCGAAGAATCCGAACCAACCCCAGGAATACTGAGGTGGACGGATTCAGTTTAATGTGCTGTGTTGTTATGTATGTTCAATATAACCAATATATACCTCATGTAACTTTTATGACTACCCCTAAAATGCATGCAATGTCCCTTTTAAAGTTATCATCATTTAATGTGTGTTCTTTTATTATTATCAACAATTTAATAAACTCTAAACCCATTTAAAAATGAAATAACTCTCTTGTTCTTTATTCCCATTAAGTCCATCTTTTAAATGATAAACTCAATCTACCTCCCTTAGCAGATGACTTAATGACGCCCAAGTAAAAACCCCCTTTTTACACTTTTACACACTCCCTAACCATGCTCCCATTAATACACATGTTATAACGCCAAACTCTGTGTCTTTAACGTGTTACTTGCTTCCTGGTCCTGGTACTTCAAGGATGGAGTCGGCACAAGACATTGGAACCTGCCTTTCGCCGAAAGGGGGGACTGTAGTGTCTCTCGTACCAGGAGGAACCAACACCCTTCATAGTCATGAATAATTTACAACCCTGAACTTTTAAATACCTTCTTCCCTTTGTTTATTTAGACCGAGGAAAACCAGGAGGTTTGCTAATCTGGCCCAGATGTTCGTATGTTGTGTTAAAGAGACAAACCACGAGGAGGAAACAATATTTACAGCTTTATTTTTCAGTACTTCAAAGGACAACTAGGTACTATCTCTGGGCAAACCAGACTTTGTGGTACCTCTCTTGACAACGGTAATCTTTGAAATACAGCCCACTATGAGCCTGTCTTGATAATTGCCCACAGACTGTGCCCCTTTGTTCAGGATTCTCAAAATGACCGAACAGTGCGTTCTGCTGGACAAACAGAGAAACAACGCTGCATCGGAAATCCAGTCAAAAAGTTACTCTAACTTGTAACAGTGTATTAAAAGATTGTTCGTAACTATGCAAACCTCACCATTTTCCCTTAACAGGATCCAACAGGACAAGAAACGTAACGATGTTACTCTGTTTGACTTTGCATAAGTGTATGGTACAATACAAACGAATTATTAATTTGTTTTTAGCTAAATGACAAGAGAATATACATGTGTTTGATATCCAAATGTTCGTAAAGACGTTTCACGTGCACTTATGATACAATGCAGAAACAATACGTTTTTAAAATGTGTCTAAGTTTATTTACTTGATGGAGCAGAAAGGTTTTTATTCTCTTTTCTTAACTTTAGGAAGAGCCCTTGGGTCCCCCAAACGTGTGTAAACACGCCTCCCTTTGGCCAGTACAAAGTGTGCGCAGCCCGGAAATCGCTCTCTTGAAGCTTCCTCTTGAATCCTCTCTTACAAACTCGTTTCTGTACTCTTCTCTTTTCGCAACGCTTTGCACACTCTTGTTCGCGTAATCTTGTCTACTTTTCTACTAAGTTTTTGTATTTATCGCTTCGTAACTTTTAAGCTTAAACCACGTAACACAGCCTGTGTTAAAGTGACTTTATTTTTGAAGATCCAACACATTTGATTTTTGTTTAAAAAACTTCTTATCCACGGAATTACATCACTTCCTCGCGGAAGAAACTTTTTGTAGTTTTGAAAAGTTTTTTTTTGACGCTATGAAAGAAAGTCTTTGTTAAATCCAAAAGACATCTTTTCGTCTGGTAGCGGACTTCAGTTTTAAAGACTTTAGTCTCAACTGCTGATAAAGTCTACTTTACCCTCAAGGACAATACAGGACGCCGCTTTGTTGCTAAGGCGCCGCCTTAAACCAGCTCAACGCGTGGACACGTGCCGCCTTCTGTTGCCGGAAACCAGCCGCGACCCCGGGAATCTCAAAGTCTCCCTTTGGGACTGATCGGAACCGCACTGCTGGTACTGACCCCTCCAGATCAGAGTGAGTTGAGCACGTGACACGAGAAAGCTTGGCGTTATAAAACCTGTGTGATTAAGTCCAACAGTACCTCTTTCTTCTTTGCACAATCTTCAAATAGCCGTCAATAGTCCCCTTTTTGTTAAGCCATTTAACTGCCCCTTTGCTCCGTAACCACTCCGATTAAATCGCTTAAAATTAAAAGAATTAAACTTGTCTTGTTCCATCAAAGGTATAGCCATTGTGCCATCATCGATCAATGTTTTATTTTCATCATTTGCCCTAATTATCCCTTTATGTCCTTTCCACTGTTATTAATCTTCATATTTTAATTTTTATAATCTTTAATAAAACCCCATAAAGACATTTCTTGTTTCATTGTTTAATTGAGATTTGTGTCGAAAACGAGTTTAGAACTTCCTTCCTTCAAGATTGAGACTTATCAAACATAATCAGTTTCCTTAGAACTGTTAAAACTAAGGTGGTGCCCCGAAAGAAATTAATATTTTCATAAACAAAACTATTAATTATTAATTTTCATAATTCATATTCATATTAATTATTCATTAACAAGACCATATTCACTACACAAGCATAAATTATAGTTACTTGATGTAACAGTTCTACAAGTGTGTGCGTAGCCCACCTATGGGCATCGCTGCTGGTTACCTCTCTGGCACCAGCCAGCACCTCTGAGACAGATCAAAGCATTCACGCCGCCAATGATGCCCACACCTTGGCACAACTTGAGGGGCTATATAAACCCCCTTGCCAACGCTCTCCCTTCTTTAAACCAGCTCAACAGTGGGAAGCAGTCCAGCTTGGCTTGAACTTGTAGAACTGTGGTTACATCAAGTAACTATTAGTTAGTAACTTTGCTATTGGTTACTTACCAAGGCGAAGGCCGTAGAAGCTCAATGCACTCCCAGTTTGACAAGCTCACAAACGCTGTTAGGAATAAAGTTAAAGAATTCAACAAGGTGCTGTTGTAGCCCATCCGCCTCAAGGTTGTGTGTGTTGTGGCTTCACAAATGCTTTGCTGCATACCTCGGTTGTAACGAGTGGTTATTTCAGTCAAAATTGATCTTCTATCAGCTTGAATCAGTCGGCCCATTCTCCTCTGACCTCTAGCATCAACAATGCATTTTTGCCCACAGGACTGTCGCATACAGGATGTTTTTCCCTTTTCCCACCACTCTTTGTAAACCCTAGAAATGATTGTGCGTGAAAATCCCAGTAACTGAGCATATTGTGAAATACTCAGACCGGCTCGTCTGGCACCAACAACCATGCCATGCTCAAAATTGCTTAAGTCACCTTTCTGTCCTATGACTGAGTCTGTCTGAGTATATATATGTAAACTTTGTCCTTCACCCTCCGCGGGTGGTCTCTTCCTTCGAGCTCGGGTCCTCTACCAGAGGCCTGGGAGCTTGAGGGTTCTGCGCAGTATCTTTGCTGATCCTAGTACTGAACTTTTCTGGACCGAGATGTCTGGTGTTCTTCCAGGTATCTGCTGTAGCCGCTCTTCCAGTTTGATCCGATGACCACGGGCACCACTGTCGCCTTCACCTTCCAAGTCTTTTCCAGCTCTTCCCTGAGCCCTTGTCCACACCACCACGATGTCTGGTTTGGTTCCCCCTTGGTTATGGCGTTCCATGCTTTTCCTGCCAGCATCTTACTGTCAGGATTCATGTCTGTTTTGTATTGTTTCTAGTTTGTATTGTAATTCATGTATTTTATTTTGATATGTCTTGCCCTTGTCTGTGTCTCTGTTTGACTTCCTGCCTTGTGTCTTTCCCTACTGTGTGATTACCTGCTCCGCCCTAATGTGTTTCACCTGTCCCTTGTTGTCTGTGTCTATTTATACCTGTTTGTCCTTCCCCTCAGTACCAGGTCATTGTCATAGTCATATTGTCATAGGCTTT
>JALDNG010000372.1:0-110000 GCA_024349245.1 Neodontobutis hainanensis | reverse complement strand
ACTGCATCACAGAAAATGATTAGATCCATATATTATTGTGTTCGTTTTTATTTTCTTCCTGTAAAGTTCTAAAATTCTAATTGTGTGCAGGCATTTATGACGATGATTTGGAGATCATAACGTTGGACAGTGGAGACTTTGGTGAGCACACACAACTATTCCATTAGGGATTGATGGAGTAATCTTGTCACTGTTCTGCAGACCATGCATCACGTGTGTTTACCATTCTCGGACCCCTGCTACTAAAAACAAAACAAAAAATGAGATTATCTGTTGTATGTATACTGAACAAAAATCTTATCGCAATACTTTTGTTTTTGCCTCATTTTTTTCATTAATATATCTTGAGCATTTATGTTTTGTTCAGCATATGTACAATCCGTTGCTTTGTAATGGAGCCTACTCTCAGTGCTTAATTTATTGGTCTGGCTATGTGGTTAGGGTAACATTAATGATTACACTTAAATATAAGCATATCCAGACAATGTCACATAATTATTCATTAAAGGCTTTAGACTTTCCATATCTTTCTTGTAGCACTGAACAAGTTTTGACTAATGTATATGGTATATGGTAAATGGTAAATGGTGTGCATACAGTGAGTTTTTGCACCATTCTTGGGCACCCAAAGCGCTTTACATTGTGCTTCCTGCTAAATGACTAAATGCAAATCTTCACCGATTGGTTGTATGTGGTACTGTGACTCTGTGACTCTGATTTTTATAAATTTAGTTTTCTTTGGTTTCAGACGCAGCAGTGAACTCAGGAGAAATCTGGTTCATCAACTTTTATTCCCCACGGTGCTCTCACTGTCACCAGCTGGCTCCTACGGTAACAGCGTCTGCAACTCATATTCTTCCGAGCAACTAAACCAGTTTAGTCAGAGGAACAATTTGTATTTTTATTATTTGTATTTTTTATTGATTTGTATTTACTCTTATTATTCCTATTTTCAAGTATAAGTACAAAGGATACCCAAACAGCATTGATTTTTCATTCTTTTGTACCCCTTTGACAATAGTCTTCTCTGCACTTGTGTGGTACCAAACTGAACCATACAGTAAGGCAGGGAGAATTGGGCTATAGCCTCAGGAAAACATTATTTCTATATCTATTTTAAAATCTGTCCATTTAAAATTACAGTTCATAACGTTATCTTTGTGCATCAGCATTCTGTTTAATCTGACTCAGAGTTTAGCTTTGTAAAATTGAAGTGAATTCACAATATGTATCTAAAAAGTATTGTGTTTGTGTGTTTTAGTGGAGAGAGGTTGCCAAAGAGATGGATGGTGTGATTCGTATTGGAGCGGTCAACTGTGGAGACAACGATTATCTATGTCGAAGAAAAGGCATTAACAGCTTCCCCAGTCTGTTCGTCTACAGAGCAGGACAGGTACGCTCCAGCAGACAGACAAGAGAAGACGGAACATCCCTTTAAAAGCATCCCTTTACATTCTCATTAGTAAAAACTGGCTTAAACAACAAATTACCTTCCTTCACTTTTCATTTCACAGCTGGCTGCTGTCTACATGCTCAACATGTCTACATGAAACAGAAGAATTAGAATGATTATGTAACACATTAGTACATATTCATTGTGATGTAATGTCACCATGTTTCTGAAAAATGCCATACAAGTTAAAATGAAATTTAAAATATATATGCTGGGTACAAGCTGTTGATTTTCATTAGCATTATTTTCTTGATTTACTTTTGTTGAAATCTGCTTAACATTGTTCAGTTCTCCCTGTGCAGTTAGAGGCCCAGTTTCAGTTTGACTCCTTTGGTATTCATCTTTGTAGACTCCAGAAAGGTTTGTTGGTGATCGCTCTAAGGACAACCTGGTCCGCTTCTCAATGCAGTTCATCAAAACGACAGTCACTCAGCTGTGGCAGGGTGAGAACAACAAAACGTCTGCCTGCTCTGTGCTTTTTACACTAATACTATCTGACTTATGGCTGTGCTTTCAGAAAATGTGTTCAGTGAGATCGAGATGGCCTTCTCTAAAGGGATTGGATGGCTCATCACATTCTGTGCAGATACTGGAGGTAAATTAGGATTCTTTATGTGCACTATGCAGGATTGAAAGGGGTATCGTTTGCTCATTTATATCAAACTTTTAACTTCCCTTTGAGTCATTTTGGTTTGGTCAGTTATTAGTTGTGCTTCCATAAAATCTTAAAATCTGATTTACTAAAATTCTAAATAGTGTAGATCCATTGCACATGCAATAATACACAGTAAAATTGTGCAGTGTATCTAGTACACAATGTGCGTTGACTAAACTGTCAAAGGCTTGATGATTTTCACAGGGTTTCCTCAGCCCTTCAAAGCGCAGTCAGTCAATACTTGTACATGTGGGAAGAGAAAATTGAATTGTTGCCTTAGTCTTATTTATACAGTGCCGGGCAAAAGTATTTGTCCTCCTTAGCATTTTTTCTTTATTGTTGCCTTACAGCCGATTATTTAAATGGCTCATCAGGAGGTTTATATCAGTCGGTCTACATCAATTGTTACATCATACATTGTCTACATCATACATTTGTTGTGAAACAAATAAAACAGAAAAACAGAAAACTTGAGCATGAATAAGTATTTGCCCCCTGAAGTCAGTACTTTGTAGAACCTCCTCCTGAAAGACCTAGAGCTCCAAGTTTTTCAGGATTTCTTCTGATGAGCTTGTACATGAAATCGGTAGGTTTTGTTTTCATTCTTTATCATAAAACAGCTTAACCTTTAGTGAAATTGTAAATGGTGTGCATTATAGCGTTATTTTGTTATTTTTATTTTTGTGCCTTTCTCACCCACACAGCCTGATACTGTCCCCACCCTGCTTAACCTTAGAGAGGGAGCAAACGTCAGGTGATGGTTTGTGCTATCATAGCATTTTTTTTATTTATGGCTAAATTGCTTTCTTTAGATTTTCGCCAAAAATGGCTTCTCCAACCACTCTTCATACAGCCCAGCTCTGTTGAGTAAGATTTTGACTGATCCTGGGGACAGATCCTACAGTGTCCTTGCCCAGTGTGGGAGTTTTAGATGGTCTGGTTTGGTGTGGTTCCCTATTTTTTACATTTTTTAATGTTGAATTAGACTGTGTTTTGAGGCATTATGGCAGTTGAAATATAGACATTGAGACCTGATCTAACTATTTTTATGTCCTCTGAGGGTACCACCAGCTCTTACTTAAAAAAATACTTTAAATACTTATTTACTTTCAAGTTTTCTGTTTTTCTGTCCTATGTCTTATTTTTTCACAGTAAAAACTATTTTACATCTTCGTAGTTGTTGGTATATGATGTAGACTGACATAAACCTGATGATCTATTTAAATTCTTGGCTGTAAGGAGACAAAAAGGAAAAATGCTTAAGGGGGCAAATACTTTTTCTGTTAAACACTTAACTGTGATTGGGGGGCAGTCACCCAAATGTCTCTGAACTGGAGTAACACAATGATAATGTTGTTTATTGTTGGGTTATTGCTGCAGGTTTACTCTGATTAAGGTCAGACCCAGCTCAAAGAGTCAAACAGACACAGACTAAGACACATGAAGAGCAGTGTTTACAGTGATACCTGATTTTTGACAGAAGCTTTTTTGGGTCACACTGTTGCTGGCTATCTAGTGTGTTGGGGCCTGCAGTAGCTCAGTGGGTAGAGCGGTCGTCCTTCAACCGGAAGGTAGGCGGTTCGATTCCCACTCTCCCCACAGTTCATACTGTCGTTGTGTCCTTGGGCAAGACACTTAACCCACCTTGCCTCCAGTGGCTGTAACACTGGTAATTACTGTAGAACAATGTAAGTTGCCTTGGATAAAAGCGTCTGCCAAATGAATAAATGTAAATGTCTGTTGTCTTGCTCTGTTTATGTTTGTAGGTTTGTGTGCCGTTGTTTAGAATTTGTTCATGTGCTTCTGGAAGGCAGTGTTGTGAGTGTTACACTATGAATACATTGATGACTACTGAGTAATATTACTCTAAAAAAGCTGACTGTGTAACAATACTGATTGCACATTGAATATAGGTAATCCAGTACCAGAATGAACTGTAGCAAATAATAGTATCATAAAACCATTTCACTTAAATCCATTTTGGATGATGATCTACATATGAAGCTGACTTGCTGCCAAATTACTCTAATTGTGCTTGCATGTCATTCCTCGTTGTTTTCTCCTGTGTGACAGATTGTCTGGAGCCCTCTACAAGGCAAAAGTTGGCAGGCATGTTGGTGAGTATCGAGCTGTAGGTTGAAGTGAATATGAGTGCAGCAGTGAACTCTAGTCTGTTTGGTGCAGGACGGCTTGGTGAAAGTAGGATGGTTGGACTGTTCAAACCAGGAGCAGCTGTGCCACAGTTTTCAGGTCAGAAACAACACTTGTGGCCTTTTTCCAGACTACTGTATGGTCCACTTAAATTCATAATGTAGAGTCAGATTTTAATTTTCAAAAGAGATCTGAAGGCTCCCAGCATAAACATATGGCTACTAAATGGAGTGTAGACACTTGGTCCAAGAGGATGAGACACAATGAGAAGCATCTAATGTGGTTAGCACTCCTACAGCCAGCTCAAGTGGAGCCTGCATGTTTCTGTGCTGCTTCCTCACCCTGTCCACTAACATGACATGTGTAGATTTGAACTTGTTAACACCTCTCACCTTGTCTCTCTCAAGCGTTAGATTACCTGCTGTTTATCTAGTTTACATTCAAAGTGGCAGGAAAAAGGCCCCTACCTTCTGCAACCCATAATGGAATCAAGAAATCAACACAAATTTTACAAACCTTTGGAGAAAGTTAGACAGTCTGGTGGTTACGATGTAAAATGTCTCTTGTGCTTTAGGTGTCGAGTGGAGCCACAGCATTGTTTCCTCCTGGAAGTTCTCTGGAGAAAGAAGACAGTGTTCTGGTATGTAACTGAAGAGAGGTTTGTTTAAAACATGAGAAGTTCACTGGAAGGGAGGGTTCTCATGATGCTGTGGGCCGTATCTTGCAGCGCGTTGTGCCTGATGCAGCTACCTTGTGCCCCTCTGTTGCTCTGTCAGCGCCACAATGGGTGATGGAAGGGCCTGAGTGTCCATCCAGGTCATCTTGAGAAAAAGGTTAAAGTAAAAGCATGGCCTCAGTTTTCAAGGTGAAGAAGTTTTGTCTCTAATTCCAAAAGACTTTATATAATTTTTGAGATCAACTGGTAAGAGAGCTGAGCTTATATCTGTAGAGGGAGGGGTTTGATCTGAAACTAACGCTAATTGGTCCAGGACAGTGTTACTCCTGATGTGAGAGTCATTAAAGGCTCAGGTGATTTGTTAGTGACACTGCTCCATTCAGATGGTGTTGTTCTAGAGCGAAACTTTTGATTTAGGTTTCACAACACTGTTGTACATACTAGGCAACGTAAATCTGAGGCCACCTCCTTTGTTCTGAGAAGGTTTTTCCATCAATTTGGACTCTCTGGCCAAAATTCAGACATTGCTGTCCTTAAAGGAATACCCTTTCTCTTTGAGGTGGAAGTGGACTGGAGACTCTTCTGTGCTAATACATTCTCTTGTGAAGCTGTTGTTTTGTTTCTCCAACATAACTGCCACTACACTCTTCACTGCACTGAACCAAATAGATCACATTACTCTGTTTGTGCGAGGGGATCTTGTCTTTAGGTTAGACCAGTTTTTGACGCAGTGTGTTCCCAGGTTTGAAAGACTGGAATGTTGTGTTTGTTGAAGTGCCTGAGTGATCCTAGTAGCTATGTTGTTGGGGCCGTACGCTCCTGGTAGGGTCTCCCAAGGCAAACACATCCTAGGTGATGGACTTCTGTGGTAGTCACAGTTTGTCCATAACAAACACCATGTTCAAGCAATAGGGTGTCCACCAGTACATGTGGCACGAGGACACCCTAGGCTGAAGTTTGATGATCGACTTTGTAGTTGTTTCATCTTGCTTCCAGCCGTATGTTTTGGGTGAAGAGAGGGGCGGAGCTGTCAACTGATCGCCACCTGGTTGTGAGATGGAGCCGAAGGCAGGGGAGGGAGTTGGACAGACTCGGCAGCTCCAAACGTACTGTGAGAGTCTGTTATGAACAAAACGGAAAGATCCTCAACTCCCACCTCCGGGCGAACTTTGACCAGATCCCGAAGGAGGCTAGAGACATTGAGTCCGTCAGTATAGTCTCTTGCGCCTGTCGAGGCAGCAACCCAAGTACAGTGAGGCAAAAAAGTATTTAGTCAGCCACCAATTGTGCAAGTTCTACCACTTAGAAAGATGAGAGAGGCCTGTAATTTCCATCATAGATACACTTCAACTATAGGAGACAAAATGAGAAAAAAAATCTAGAAAATCACATGTCTGATTTTTAAAGACCCAGCCACGTTTCATCTTCAATGCCCTTGCCGATGGAAAGAGGTTTTTACTCAAAGTCTCACAATACATGGCCCCATTCATTCTTTTCTTTACACAGATCTGTTGTCTTGTTCTCTTTGCAGAAAAACAGTCCCAAAGCATAATGTTTCCACCACATGCTTCACAGTAGATATGGTGTTCTTTAGATGCAATTCAGCATTCTTTCTCCTCCAAACACAACAACAAGTTGAGTTTTTACCAAAAATGTCTTTTTTGGTTTCATATGACAATATGACATCTATATATGACATATGACATCTTCAAATACTCTTCTGGATCATCCAAATGCTCTCTAGCAAACTTTAGACGGGGCCGAATAATGTACTGGCTTAAGCAGAGGGACACATCTGGCACTGCAGGATTTTAGTCCCTCAATTTTGAGACTTAAATTGTGTACTCAAATTTACAATCATTTTTTAAGATCCTAAATAACAGTGCATCTTCACCACTGAAGCGATTTGTACAGCTCTGCTCAGAACGGACTTCTAGGACTAGGTCCACAAGTCAAAATGACTGCAGATTACCCAAAAGAAGCTCTGCCTTTGTACTGACAGCCTTCACATGTCAAACACATTAAAAATAAATAATAAACCAAACTAAACCTTGTGGCATAGTGTGTTACTAATGGTAGCCTTTGTTACTTTGGTCCCAGTTCTCTGTAGGTTATTCACTAGGCCCTTCCTGTGTGGTTCTGGGATTTTTGCTCACCTTTCTTATGATAATTTTGACCCCCACGGGGTGAGATCTTGCGTGGAGCTCCAGATTGAGGGAGATTATCAGTTGTCTTGTATGTCTTCCATTTTATAATAATTGCACAGTTGATTTCTTCACACTAGCTGCTTAACTATTGCAGATTCATCCCAGCCTGGTTTAGGTCTACAATTTAATTTTTTTTCTGGTGTCCTTTGACAGTTCTTTGGTCTTGACCGTAGTGGAGTTTGGAGACTGACTGTTTGAAGTTGGGGACAGGTGTTTTTTTTATACTGATAACAAGTTCAAACAGGTGCCATTAAAACAGGTAACGAGTGGAGGATAGAGGAAGCTCTTAATTAAGGTCTGTGAGAGCATTAAATCTTGCTTTTTTGTAGTTGACCAAATACTTATTTTACTGAGGAATTTACCAATTATTTCATTAAAAATCCTACAATGTGATTTCCTGGATTCTTTCCCCCATTCTGTCTCTCACAGTTGAAATGTAACTATGATGAAATCTACAGGCCTCTCTCATCTTTAAGTTGGAGAACTTGCACAATTGGTGGCTGACTAAATACTTTTTGCCCCACTGTAAAGGATGCTGTCAAGCTAAAGAAGACCTATGGAGTTTGGTTGGCTCATCTATGAGCTTTGGGTTATGACCGAAAGAACAGGATCACAGATACAGGTGGCCAAAATTAGCTTTGTCATTTCGGCCGCCTGTGGCCACCCTGTGGAGAAAGTTCTCCGAAATGAGCTTTGTCCGCAGGGTTCGCTGGGTTCTCCCTTAGTGATAGGTTGAGTAGCTCGGTCACTCGGTAGGAGCTCAGAGTAGAACCGCTGCTCCTCCATATCGAGAGGAGCCAGCTGAGGTGGCTCAGGCATCTGATTCAGATGCCTCCTGGACGCCTCCCTGGGGAGGTGTTCCGGGCATGTTCCATAGGTAGGAGACCCCGGGAAATCTAGGACACGCTGGAGGGACTATGTCTCTTTGCTGGCTTGGGAATGCCTTGGTACCCCACCCCACACCACCCCACCCCCGCCCCCGCCCAAAGAGCTGGAGGATGTGTCTGGAGAGGGGGAATTCTGGGCCTCTCTACTTAGACCGGCCCCGGGTAAGCGGTAGATGATGGATGGATGGTCCATCGGGGTATCCAAAGTCCACAATTAACCACTGTGCAGTCTAACAAGGCCATCTTTGTTAAAATGGAAAAGCTTTCTCTGAACATAAGAGGTGTTCTCAGATTATTTTTGCCTAGTATTTACAACAGTGTTTTGAAACCTAAATCAAAACAGTTTCACTCTAGGACAGCAACACCACCTGATTGGAACAGTGACACTAACGACTCAGCTGAGCTTTTAATACCTCTCCCATCAGATCAGGAGTCACACTGCCCTTTTCTTCAAGGTAATGACCATGAGACTAGAACAGCCTGGTCTAATCAGGTTTAGTTTCAGTTTAAACCCATCTCTCTTGCGATATAAGCTCAATCTTACCAGTTGATATCAGAATTTATGAATTCTCTTGGAATTAGTGACAAAACATGTTTAACTTAAAAATGGTGCTTTTGATTTAACCTTTTTCTCTAGTATAAATTATTATCATAACAATTGCAAAAGCAGTGTTGTATTAATAACTACATCTGTATTGCTATTATTTGGTGCATAACACTTTATATTAGGCTTTTTCTCAAATTACCTTAGACTCAGATCAGAGTTTCCGCTGGCTTTTGGTTGGTTTGATTCGTGATTGGCTGGTAAAATAAAAGCTCACTGGCCTAAATGACCGGTGAAAAATATAAAAAATAATTAAAATCTCACCAATAAAATATTGCACTTTGCCAAGATCATTTATCCGATGCCTCAGTCTTTAAAGGAACAACATCGAGACTTTTACCAAACTGTAGTTTAACAATAAATAGGTAATCGTAAATAGGAAAAAAAAATGCTAGCCAGCTCTGACTTTTTTGGAGCACTTTACTAGTATAAATAAACATTAAACATTCTTGTAGGACTGATCCTGTCATAGTAATTGTATATTATATATTATGCTCTAATTTCTGCTCCAGTTCATATTCTTATCCACATAAAGAATGATTTAATGTCTTTAGCTGTATCTCCTATTGGCGCCAGGCTACAGAACAGAGTGTCCCTGAACAGTGTTTAGATGTAGTGCAAAGTGATGTTTTAGTTTTGTTTTGATTAGCCTGGCACCAATAGGAGATACAGCTAAAGACATTTAGTCATTTTTTATTTGGATAAGCAAAAATTAAGAGACCACAGCCAGTAAAGACTTTTTTTTTCTCTTGTGTTGATACAGATCATGTCAAGACATGTAGCTTTTGTTGTGCAAAGACATTAGAGAACATTTGCACAATTAAAATCCAACAATAAAAAGGGCTTAAGAATAAATTTAAATACAATAAACAATAAAAAAGAATGGCTGCACGTGGCAGAGTGGTTAGCACTCCTGTCTTACAGCAAGAAGGTCGTGAGTTCAAAACACGGCCGACTCAAACATTCTTGGCCGACTCTGGTCTTTCTGTGAGGAGTCTGCATGTCCTCCACGTGTTACCGTGGGTTCTCTCCGGGTACTCCGGCTTCCTCCCACCGTCCAAAGACATGCATGTACAGGTTAATTGGCAACTCTAAAGTGTCCCTAGTGAATGAATGTGAGAGTGAATGGTTGTCTGTCACTGTCTGTCTCTAAATGTTAGACCTGCGACTAACTGGCAACAGTTCAGGGTGTACCCCGCCCCGGGCCCAAAGCTGCTGGGATAGGCTCCAGTCACCTGTGACCCCTAACAGGAATAAGCGGTAGAAAATTAATGAAAAAAAAAGAATAGTTATGCATATAACATACTGCAATGACTAAAATAAAATATAAAAGTAATATAATTTAATGACAATAATCTGTACTGGAGGAAGCCCCTGTGATTGGTTAAAAGCAAAACACTCGTGACACATAAATCCAGCCTCTTGATTCCTGTGCCGGCTCAAGTCCTGTCTGTACCACCGTCTGTACTCCGAAAATTGGAAAAGATTTGGACACACCCCTCAATGAGCTTCTGTCTCCGCCAAATACCTGCGTTTTGATCGGGAAGATATGGCCCTGTGTCTCAAACCTCAAAAGTAAATGGAGAAATTTGAGCAAATGATGTCGAAAAAAGAACATTATATAATGTATCACACTCTAGACTTCTTTGTACTGGATAGTCTTGACAAAGTAGTGCAGTGTATTTCTACATTCTGTCAGTGTGGACACAAAGTCTTGGGTTGGGTCCTGGGTCCTTTGGTAAACTCTGGCTTTTGGGTCTCAGTGGCTAAAGACTCTGGACAGCAGAGAGATCTATCAGCAGGCCATTAACTACCTACCGGACCTCGAGCTGCTCAGCAAGGACAACTTCCAGGTAAAATCTCCATCTCCCCAGAAATAATTGCAAAGATTAATCCTATGATTTACGCTGGGTCACTTCATGCTGCAGAGGAAACTGGCTCGACATCGCTGGCTGATTGCTTTCACTTTTGGAGAAAAAAACTTGAACAAATATAAGAAACTACAGGCTACTCTACAAAACAACCACATTCAGGTAATGCATGAGCAATTTGAATGGAATAAAATGTCTTTGTACACGTACAACAAAATTGAGGTGACCAAAGATCCCCCCTCAGGTGCTGTGGAAATAAGTTAAATAAATGCACATTCATCTCTTTTATTTCGTTAATATTTGTTATTCAGTGTGATTATGGCTCTTTTCCCAGTCTATTAGGTATGGGACGTAAGTGTTCTGAACTGTCTACCAAATGGTAGCAGTTCAAAAAGTGTCCAGGGTGGGTTGTGTCCTTAAATATTGCCTGGGCCTTTCTCATGCAACGGGAGTTATACAGTACCTATAAAGAGGTTCATTTATCCTCTGGGCTCTGGTGACAACCCTCTAATGGGGTGAGTGGAAGCTCCATGTAAAAACACTGTTGTAAAGCACTTTGTGATAAGTATCTGTGAAAGGTGCTATATAAATAAATAAATTACTTACTCTGGAGCACCTTCCTATCTGCTGCATTGGTGAGCTGGACTTCCACAGAAGCAGTATGTGAGAATACGCATTATGGGGCATTGGTAAAAGGACACTAGAGGTCTCTGGAGAGGCGGTTGTTCCTTAAGGTCCTCAGGAATTGGAGTCTCTGCTGTGCTTTTTTTACATTGGCTTTGGTGTTAGTGCCACAGGTCAGGTTGTCCTTTGTGTGCACACTTAGGAACCGGACGTTGGTGACCCTCTCCACACAATCGCCCCCTATGAACAGCGGATGGTTGGCCGCTTTCTTCCCCTGAAGTCTAGGACCTCCCTTGTCTTGTCTAGGATCTCCCTTAATTCATTCCCCTTTTAAAAATCTGATTAAAACACTTAAAATCAATACATTGCAACCTCCATGTAATGTATAATAGTAAAGCATTATTTTTTGCTAAGAGTCAGAAATCCATGGGTGCTTTTCTCACTGTCTTCAGGTGGGCAGAGTGGACTGTGTGGCTGACTCGGAGCTGTGCCAGTTGCTGTACATCAACAAACCCTGCATTGCAGTTTTTAAAGGAATGGGAATCCACGATTTTGAGATACATCACGGTCAGTAATAGCACGAAGTCTACACTGGAGTAGTTCTGTCCTAAAAACTGCTCCTGATTCCTGTTACTTTTTTAACAAGGGGGGTTGGAAGTTAAAGAGTGTTATGGGTTTTCATTTTCTCCAACATATAACATAACATATATATCATATGTTATATGATATATATCATATGTTATATATATATATATATATATATATATATAGATCTGCAGACCAGTTGCATTAATTCTTCATGCCAACACTTAACCATACATGTTCATTTTTAAAGGTTATTTATTTACTCATAACATTTAGAAGAAATGAAAAGATATGTAAAAACGGTTTAAAATGAGCAAATAAAAATACCTAAATATACTGTAAAAGGAATTATGTGTGAAAAAACAGGCTTCATAATTCTTAACTCTGTCTTTAACTCATTTCCACAATTCTTTAAGTGGTAAAGTCTGCGCTGTGCTGATTACGTTCAAGCTCTGTTTTTTGATGTTCATGTGGACATCTTCAACACTCTGCGAGGCATCAATGATCTGAGACAATAAAAAAAACAATGTAATCTTAAAGCAAGTATATAAGTGAGAAATCCAAACCCAATGCCAAAAAGATGGTATTCAAATATTAACAATGCAATATATTAACAATTCAAATATTAACAATGCAATGTTTATATATATATATATATATATATACCAAACAAAGGCTCCAAGCCTTGGCCAGCCGCCTAAAGAGGTACACAAGAGGGAATGAAGCCAGTAGAATAAACCGGCTGTTCGCAACTCAACGTGCGAAAGTAAGGCGCTCATTGGCAGGGTAATAATAACAGCAGAGCCGACCCACCAAGGCTGGAAACTGAACAATACTGGAAAAATATATGGGAGAGGGAGGCATCACACAACAGCAATGCACAGTGGTTGGTGGCTCTGAGAGAAGACCACAGCAACCTCCCTGAACAGAATCCAGTTACCATCACAGCGGCAGACATCCAAGAAAGAGTTTCAGGTATAAAAAACTGGACAGCATCGGGCCCAGACAGGATCCACACCTACTGGCTAAAGAAGTTCACAGCACTCCACGAGCGCCTTGCAGCACAAATGAACCAGCTGCTAAGGGATGGGACTCACCCTGAATAGCTTACCAAAGGGCGTACAATCCTGATCCTGAAGGATCCCACAAAGGGTACAGTCCCATCCAACTATCGGCCAATAACCTGTCTCTCCACAACATGGAAGCTCATGTCAGGCATCATCACAGTTAAGATAAGTGGGCACATAGATCAATACATGAGCAAAGCACAGAAGGGCATTGGCAAAGAAACTAGAGGAGCCAAACACCAACTCCTGGTTGACAAAACAGTCACCCAAGACTGCAGAACCCGACACACCAACCTGTGCACTGCCTGGATTGATTACAAGAAAGCATATGACTCAATGCCACACACATGGATCACTGAATTCTTGGAGATGTACAACATCAACAGGACTCTAAGACACTTCATTGCAAACTCGATGAGGCTATGGAAAACCACCCTTGAGGCCAATGGCAAGCCACTTGCACAAGTATCCATCAAATGTGGCATATACCAAGGAGATGCTCTGTCCCCACTGCTGTTCTGCAAAGGTCTGAACCCCCTCAGCCAAATATCAACAAGACTGGCTATGGATACCGACTCAGGAATGGGGCCACCATCAGTCACCTCCTCTACATGGATGACATCAAGCTATACGCTAAGACCGAGCGGAACATCAACTCACTGATCCACACCACCAGGATCTACAGCTCTGACATTGGGATGACATTCAGGCTTGAGAAGTGTAGTCGAATGGTGACAAAGAGAGGGAAGGTAGTCCACACAGAAAGGGTCTCACTACCAGAAGGAACAATAGCAGACATTGAGGATGGTTACAAGTACCTTGGAATACCACAGGCAAATGGCAACCTCGAAGAAGTAACAAGGAAAACAGCTACTGCCAAATACCTCCAACGAGTAAGGCAAGTCCTAAGAAGTCAGCTCAATGGCAAGAACAAGGCACGGGTAATAAACAGCTACGCCCTGCCAGTGATCAGATACCCTGCGGGAATAATAAGGTGGCCAAAGGAAGAGATACAGACCACAGACGTTAAGACACGATAGCTCCTCTCCATGCATGGAGGGTTCCATCCCAAATCCAGCACCCTGAGACTGTACGATAGCCGTAAGGAAGGCCATGGACTAGTGAGTGTGAGGAAGGCCCTGAGCACCAGAGCAATAGAGGCCCAGATCTACCACACAAGACAAGACCCAAGGTGTAGGCTGTGCACACAGGCCCCTGAGACAATCCAACACTTAACTGCAGGGTGTAAGGTGCTGGCAGGGAAAGCATACATGGAACGCCAAAACCAAGTGGCTGGCATAGTGTACAGGAACATCTCCACGGAGTACGGACTGGAAACCCCGAGGTCAAACTGGGAAACACCTCCAAAGGTGGTTGAGAATGACCGAGCCAAGATCCTGTGGGACTTCCAGATTCAAACTGACAGAATGGTAATGGCGAACCAACCAGACATTGTGGTGGTGGACAAACAGCAGAGGAAAGCCGTTGCAACATCAGGAAAAAGGAACATGAGAAACTAGAGAAATACCAAGGGCTCAGGGAAGAGCTGGAAAAGACTTGGAAGGTGAAGGCGACAGTTGTGCCCGTGGTCATCGGAGCACTCGGGGCAGTGACCCCCAAACTGGAAGAGTGGCTACAGCAGATCCCTGAAAGAACACCAGACATCTTGGTCCAGAAAAGTGCAGTACTAGGAACAGCAAAGATACTGCGCAGAACCCTCAAGCTCCCAAGCCTCTGGTAGAGGACCCGAGCTCGAAGGATGAGACCACCCGCGGAGGGTGAAGGACAAAGTTGTTTTTTTTGTTTTGTTTTTTTATATTGAATGCCTGAAATAAATCCTGCTTTGAGGTGTTTTTCTGATTTTGCTAATGTGATCTTCTTGCGCAGATGGAAACTAGTTGTAGCTAAATATGGAGCAGGTTAAGATTTCTGTAGGTTCTAGACCAAATTAATCTACATCTACGTGCTGTGGAATAAATGCTAAAAGTGACAGGTGGATCCAAGCTATGGAATAAACTCAGGGTGCTGCTGTCTGACTGGGCTGCTTGTCTCTTCAGGTAAGGACATGTTCTACAACATTGTGGCTTTTGCCAGGGACAGTGTTCGAGCTCACGTGACCACTCTGAGACCAGAGAACTTCCCCTCCAACAAGAAGGAACCCTGGCTCGTTGACTTCTTTGCCCCGGTTTGTATTTTGCTTCCTTTATGCCCATAGATGGTCAAAGAATATTGAACTATGGTATCAGTGATTTTTGGCTTCAAAAAGGCCAGGTGGTTTGCTTTCTGGTTTCTTCTTTTCTGGTTGTCAGTGTTGGGTTATTGCGAGTTTACATGGGTTTATGTCAGTTCCGTGATTTGGGCACTTTGAGCAGGTTCCAGAAGAAAGTAGCTGCGTTTCTGTGTTTCAGATTCTAAGTTTGTTCAGCAGCGATTTATTTTCAGGGTGAGAATGAAACACCTACAAAGCAAACATACATTTATCTGTAAGAGTCAATCCATATAAATGATAGAACCATATAAATGAAGAATTACTATTTGATATCCTTGTGACATTAGTAAATTTTTTATAAATTATACAGTATATAAATGCTTAAATGTGTTGGCAGGTTTTAAAAAAATGATCTATACGAGAATGCTTTTTAATGCAGGCTTTTTAAATAAAATTTGTTTTTTTAGCTTTCATTTTTAATACATACAGATGGGCATTAATTTATATTCTTTCAACCAAGATTAAAATTACGATTTTTTTTTTCTTGATTACAAAAGTAGTCTTGTCTGTGTGTAGCTGTGAGCGCCTCTGCCCTGTCTCCACTAACTTTGAGGCTGTGTTTGGTGCAGTGGTGCCCTCCCTGCCGGGCCCTGCTCCCTGAGCTCAGGAAGGCCTCTATCCAGCTGGCTGGACAAATGAGGTTTGGGACTCTGGACTGCACCATCCACCAGCAGCTCTGCTCCACGGTACACACTCAATGCAGCATATATGACTATTGATGGTTCACTGTGGTATCAAACACTTGTAGTTATCCCAGTCCCAGACCATCACACTTCAGACTAAACATTTTACAAAACTTAAAGAATGAAAAATTCATTTTTTAAATGAACTTGTGTAATGTGTTTGTTTCTGAAAATTGGCCAAAATATGAAGGATAACACAAGGAATTGAGAAACCAAACCAAGGTCAAAATTTTCAGTCACAACTGCCAGGAAATTTTTTTGCAATGCAAAAAAACCCCCACAAATTACGTCAGCTGATATACTGGACTCTCTGATAAAAGGTGGTGTGGCTGTTTCAAAATGTGCACTTTTCTTAAGGTAGGCACTTTAAGAAAAATGGACTACACGGTCGAATTGTTGTTAGAAGAAAGCCTTTACTTCGCAAATTCCACAAAACATACCGCTTAAAGAACACCAAACGGCACAAAGACAAGCCCCAAAACCTTGGAAACAAAGTTATTTGGAGTGATGATACCAAAATTTTATGTTTTGGCCACAACCATAAATGTTAATTTGGAGAGGAGTCAATAAGGCCTATGATGAAAGGTACACCATTTCTACTGTGAAACATGGAGGTGGATCGCTGATATTTTAAGGGTATGTGAGCTACAAAGGCACAGGAAAAGATAAATTCAGCATTTTATCAAAAAACACTGGAGGAAATATTGTGGAAAACTACAACAAAAGACTTAAAGCTGTCATTGATGTTAAAAGTAACAATAAACGGTATTAAAAATTGGTGTATTTAAACTTTTGAATAGGGTCATTTAGGTAGTTATATTATGATTTTAAAAGAGGAAACACAAATGTTTGATAATTAATGGCATCTCCTAACCACTAACTATGACTAAAAAAAAGTTTATTTCTATTCTCTAAAAAATGGCCAGAAAATGTATCTATATAATTTTGAGTATTTACGTGGCTGACACTGCCCTCTCCACCTGACACCTGTTTTGTCTGTGGAAACACAGACAAAACAGGGTTTATTTTCCCAAACTGCTGCACTTACCCAGTGGATATGCTTTTGTAAAAAGGTTTTATAGTGAGTATAAATGTCCTACCTACAAATGCTTGTTTGGCTATTTTTCAGTACAACATTCAGGCATATCCCACCACAGTGATCTTCAACGGCTCAGCTGTTCACGAATACGAGGGACATCACTCAGCAGACGGCATCCTGGAGTTCATACAGGTCCGACATACAGATGCCTTTGTTCACCACTGAGCGGGGCTGTTTCTCTGTTCATGTTTTGAGAAAGAAACCTACTCCTACTGGTTTTCTGTCTATTTACTGTCTAAGTAAGGCTCAAAAAACTTTAATTCATTTATTTTCTACCGCTCATTACTATGAGGGTACACCCTGGACAATGGCCAATTAGTTATGTTGATGTTCGAGTTGTCCGGGGTTTGAACTCACAACCTTCTTGCAGTGAGGCAGGAATGCTAACCACCCACAATGGCAGAGTACACTTACAATGACCATCAAATAATTTCAATAAAATAATAAACATACTTGTCAGTTTGAAAGTAGCTGCTAGACGTTAATTATTTGAAACTTAATATATAAGTTTGTGTGTATTCTATGGAATAATGCAGAGTCCATGCTTTCATAAGTTTTATTTCCCCTGTTGTCTGGTTATAATGAGTTGCATTTGTTATTCAAGTAACTTAATTTGTTATGAACTTCAGTTGTGCAGCAGCGTCAGGGTGTGGCGATTAAAAACAACATTAAGCGCATTCCCATAGCACATATCAATCACACAAGCCACATCATTTAAACATCCATTAAAATGGCAATAAATACAGTTAAAATATTAGTGGATTAGTTTATGGATGTGTTGTTGTTCATGAGTCTGATTGATGTGGGGACAAAGCTGGAAAGTGCTTCTTAGTTTTCTTTGTATCATAAAATCAAGAGTTATCAGCATCAAATGAATGTGGCCAAATGACTCAACCAGTTACTTAAGGGTCTGTAACCATAATACTGTGATATTATCAGGCCTAGTTGCCACCTATCTGTCAGATCTATTCCACCAAGGTCTGACACCAGCTGAAAAAGCTTAATGCTTGGCTAACCCAGAGCATGGCACACCCTGTCACAAGACAAAGGGGGAAACGGGACCTAAACTCAGAGATTTAGCACCACCACAGACACTGCAGACAAGCTGGGTTAAATGTTGTGCCTAAGGGCACTTTAACAGCATGAACTAGACCCAAATGTACCCAGGCCCCATGCCAATGCAAATGACAGTGAATACTGTATATGTATTTATTATGTTCTGTTCATAACCAAGGAGGTGCTTGTGTCTCCAACAGGACCTGGTGCAGCCTTCAGTTGTGGTACTGGATCCTACCAGCTTTGCAGAAAGAGTCAAAGGTAAAATTCACACTTTGACTTATATAACTGCGTTGGCAGGTTGTAATGTAATGAAGGTCGGGTGCTATGTTATAGGTCGGTCTGAGGGTGAGGTGTGGGCGGTGGACTTCTACGCTCCGTGGTGTGGACCGTGCCAGGCTCTGATGCCCGAATGGAGACGCATGGCCAAGGTAATTTCCCATGCTGAATCAACACTGATGTCAACACACTGACAAAGAATAGCAATTCAGTAGCTTTTGTTGATCAAGTTCTTCTTCTACTAAATATAAAAAATAAAGTAAAAACATCTGGACATTTTGTCTAATTCTAAGAGAAGTCTCTTGGAATTAAATACAAAACGTCTTTAAGATGACCTGGATGGCCTTCACAGACACGTTCTTCTTATACTGTTATTCCAGCAGTACATGCAGTGTGGTGTGTGCTTTGTGTTTGCAGCTGGTCTCAGGTCAGATGTTGGTTGGTTCAGTGGACTGTCAGCGATTCCAGACGTTCTGTCAGAGTCAGGATGTGAGAGCCTATCCTGAACTCAGACTGTACTCAAGAAGCACCAGGCTAAAGGCCGAATACACGTATGTACAATGATTCCTCTATAGCAGGCTTATGCAGGCACTTCTGCGTTTATACTGCTCAATTGAACAAAGGTTGGACCAGGTGTGAGCCCACAGGTGGACCTCACTGTAGTGATTTATGATGGGGTTGTGTTACAAAGAACACTTGGTTCTAGACAGATATTTTTTATTGCAATTTGTTTTACTGAAGCAGTTCTCTGTATAAGGTAATATATGAAAAAGAACAAAATGAACATAACCTGTAATAAAATTAAAATGGCATGAGAAAAGTCATATCTTTTTGTCATATCACCAAGCATACACACTCAGTCTAAAAGCTCCTCTCCAAAGTGACACGAGTTATTGAAGCTCACATTATACAGCTAATGTTCTACAGACTTCAGTCAGACCCTTGTATGGACCCTTGTCCAGCTTCCGACATCACCACAAAGACCTCATTTGAAACATGTTTGATTTATTCCTCTGTATTTTTTAGGAGTTATAACGGTTGGCACAGAGATGCTCATTCCCTGAGGTCGTGGGCTCTCAGGTCAGAAATACCTGCCTGTACTTCTATTTTCTTTAATAGCATAGAGTATATATGTACAGCTGTTAACCTTTCAACCATGTTTTTAGTTCTTTACCACGGGCCTCTGTGGACCTTACCCCAGACTCGTTCTGGACTCTTGTTCTAAACGGGGACCAGCACTGGGTCCTGGACTTCTATGCTCCATGGTGTGGGCCATGCCAGCATTTTGACCCAGAGTTTGAGGTTCTGGCTCGGGTACGACACTGCTTATTCACCGCCTATATAGACCAGTTTGACTTGATTTAAGTAGTCCTGTCTCTGGATAAGGACTTGTGATTTCTAATGAAAACAAATTTGAGAGAGAACAGAGTTTGTATAATTCTGTCCACTACACTTTAGCTGGTTTAGTTTGTCTAATGCTATATGTGTGCTCTCAGTAGTTCATTCTGAAGAGGTATTTTCTTGTTTTTGACAGAGTCTGAAGGGAGAGGTGCGAGCCGGAAAAGTGGACTGTCAGGCTCATTATCAGACCTGCCAGTCAGCTGGGATCAGCGCATACCCCACTGTCAGGTTCTACCCCTACCAGGGCACCCACCGGGTGAGCACACAAGGATTTGACAATAGGAGTTCTCCAGGAAACATATAAATGTCTTAATTGAGGTTCATCTGTAGATCATGTGTTGACCCTGCTTCAGAGACCAGAAACATGATCACATTGCATGTTTAATGTCACTTGCTGATAACGTTGGTTGTTGCATCTTAAAATGAAACAATGAAATGCTGGGGATTAACTTCAGAACTTCCATCAGTTAGCAGGACAATTGCCAAAAAGGCTTTATAGCTAGTTCTTTTCTTTAGTGTTACTTTCCATGTGTTGTAATGGTTATGCACAGCCACAAATGATTGTGTGTCATTACTGAAGTATGAGGCAGTGGCTCAGTGGTAGAGCGGCTGTCCTTCAACCGGAAGGTAGTAGGTTCGATTCCCGCTCTCCCCCCAGTTCATACTGTCATTGTGTCCTTGGGCAAGACACTTAACCCACCTTGCTCCAGTGTTCGTAGCACAGTGTCCGTAGCACTGGTGTATGAATGTGTGTGACTGTAGAGGTGTGTTTGGTGGTGGTAGGAGAAGGTTGAGCGCTGTTTGTATGGCAGCCCCCCTCTCTGTCTGCCCCAGGAGTGGATGTGTGTGAATGGGGTGAGTGGAAGCACGATGTAAAGCACTTTGGGTGCCCGAGAAGGGTGCAGGAAAGCGCTTTATAAATGCATGCCATTTACCATATGAAGCAAAGGTTTGAGTGAAAGTATCTGGACTCAAGGTGAAGACGTTTCGTCTCTATTCCAAGAGACTTTATCAATTCTGAGTTCAACTGGTAAGAGAGCTGAGCTTATATCTCTAAAAGGAGGAGTTTCCCCTGAAAATAAACCTGATGTACCCGGTTGTTTTGTTCTCACCGTTAGTAGAACTATGAGACTAACGACCCTGCACCTGAATGGAGCAGGATCACTAAAGACTCTGCATATGTATGGCTCAGTGACACTTATCACCTTGCACCTGAATGGAGCAATATCACCAATGACTCTTCTGAGCCTTAATGACTCTCACATTTGGAGTCACACCTCCCTTTCATGACAAACGACCTGGTCCATCAGGTTTGGTTTCAGGGGAAACTCCTCCCTTTGGAGATATAAGCTCAGCTCTCTTACCAGTTGAACTCAGAATTGATAAAGTCTCTTGGAATAGAGACGAAACGTCTTCACCTTGAAAACGAAGTCCAGATGGTTTTACTCAAACCTTTGCTTCAAGATGTCCTGAATGACTGGGAACCTTCACAGACATTACTGAAGTGTAGCATCTGAACCCGACTGGTTAGGAGTATCACAAAGGGTCAAACAAACATACCTTGGCTCATAGTGAGCATTTGCTTTAGAATATTTTAAAATATTGTTCTGTAAATTTTTTGTATACTGTCCGACTGTTCAGCTGTATGTTTGTTGTTGGCAGAGTGCGTATGGTGGAGAATATTTGAACAGCAGAGAATCAAATGTCATCGCTGACATCATCAGACAGAGACTGCAGCAGCTGTTGCCACGAGTCCACAGCAAACCAAAAGTAATGCTGTAGACCTTTTTTGAAACTGTTTAGTCCTTGATGTAACCCTAGTTTAATCCTGGTTTAAATGGGTTAAGTCTTGATTTCTTTTTGTTGGGGTTAGTCCCCATTACCCATTGTTTGACTGTACCTTGGTGGGTGGCAGGTCTGAACATTAAAACCATTAAAACATTAGCCTTTCTGAAACCAACATAAAACCCTTACCCTCTGTGTGTCTCTTTACAGGATGAGCTCTGATGTGGAGTCAAGAGGCAGACCATCATGTGATTGGCCTTGAAGATGTGATTGGTCGTATGATGATCAGTCAATGAACACTCCTTTTAAAGGCACATGGACTTTTACTGACCTAATTTTTCTTTGTTTTATTCAGTCTCCATTGTAGATATTTACTCTATGAAGTATGACATTGGGACTGTGTTAGACTGTGTAAAAACTGGGACTTTCTAAATAAATGTTTTTCTTTTGAAACCTCATTTCTTGGATTGATCTAGCTACGATGTAGACCAGTCTCAGTGAAGGAGACTTCGAGTCAGGAGAAAGTCAGATTTTGCATGCAACTCTGCCTCATTTCCACCAAAGGGTCTGTTGCATATAGTGCATCCGGAAAGTATTCCCCATCGCTTCACTTTTTTCACATTTTGTTATGTTACCGCCTTATTTCAAAATGGAATAAATTGATTATTTGCCTCAATTCTACAAACAATACCCCATAATGACAATGTTAACGAAGGTTGTTTAAATTCTCTGTAAATTTTTTTATTCACAGCCTTTGCTCAATACTTTGTTGAAGCACCTTTGGCACTAAGTTTAACAGTTAAACTTAATTGTTTAAGTTAACTGTGGGACCTTTTTATATAGATAGGTGTGTGTCCCAAATCCATTCTAATCAATTTAATTGACCACAAATGGACCCCAATCAAGTTGTAGGAGCATCTCAAGGATAATCAGTAGGAAATGTGCTAAGCTTAATTTTGAGTGTCAGGGCAAAGGCTGTGAATACTTATGTACATGTGCTTTTTATTTTTAATAAATCTGCAAAGATTTCAAACAGCCTTTCATGTTGTCATGAGGTATTGTTTGTAGAACAATTTTGTCAAAATAGAAAAACGTATATAGTTTCAAATAGATTAAAGCAAAAATAAACCAATCAAAAGCAATCTCTGTACATATTTACAAAGTAGTAAAAAAACAAAACATTGACAACATTATTACTGTATGTGAGTGTTACACTCTGACATCTGCAGGTATGAAGGACCTGCAGTAGTACTAGGTACAGGCGGTTTGTATCCATCTAAGGGTACTGAGTCAGAGAGACACACCCTGTAGAACACAACTTAATATCACTGAGTCTGTTTATCAGTGCAGCTCAGAATCCAAACTAAATATTTATTAAAATTAAAAAAATCTTCCAGGGCCCTGTACTCTGAAGCTGGATTAGGAGGTAAATCCTAATAACTCTGGGTTTTCGGTATTACAAAGCTACAAAGGTTAACCTGCTCTGGTTAGAAATATGGATCACTGACCAACTGATTGGATTGGGCAAGGCCCAGAGTCTGCATAAGCGCAGGGTGAATGTGGCACATATTCACAGAGAACTAGTGACATTGTAAAGTCATGTCATACTGTAACTTTTTAAACACCTTAATGATTTTGTGTTTTCCAATTTTATTTTCAATTATGTTGAAATTAATTCAACATATGTCACCAACAACTGAGACACTCACATTTGGAGTCACA
This sequence comes from Neodontobutis hainanensis, assembly GCA_024349245.1. Taxonomy (NCBI): domain Eukaryota; kingdom Metazoa; phylum Chordata; class Actinopteri; order Gobiiformes; family Odontobutidae; genus Neodontobutis; species Neodontobutis hainanensis. The sequence continues at coordinate 86,926 of JALDNG010000372.1, read as the reverse complement.
CCTCCCTTTCATGACCAACAACGGTGAGAACAGATCAACCTGGTCCATCAGGTTTGGTTTCAGGGGAAACTCCTCCCTCTAGAGATTTAAGCTCAGCTCTCCTACCAGTTGATCTCAGAATTGATAAAGTCTCTTGGAATTATAGACGAAACGTCTTCACCTTGAAAACTTAGTCCAGATGCTTTTACTCAAACCTTTTCTTCAGGATGTCCTGGATGACTGAGAACCTTCACAGACAAGTTGAAATGAATTTTATGCTGCTGTAGCCAAATATGTCTTATGTGCAGCTTCGGGGCTGATTAGTGAAAATTTACCTCCAGTATTTTTCTGGTTTTTCCTTCTCCTTATTTTGCATCTTGAAACGGTCACACCACTTTTTTCAGAGAGTCCTGTATTTCAGCTGAAGTTATTTGTGGGTTTTTCTTGGCATCCTAAACAATTTTCCTGGCAGTTGTGGCTGAATTTTTTGTTGGTCTATCTGACCTTGGTTTAGTTTCAACAGAATCCCTCATTTTCCACTTCTCCATTTGAGTTTGAACACTGCATTCTCAATTTCTTGGATATCTTTTTATATCTCTTTTCTGTTTTATACAGTTCATTACTTTTTCCCTGCAAATCCTTTGACAATTATTTAGCTTTTCCCATGACTCTGAATACAGAACTGCCAGTGCAGCATTGATTGAGAAATGCCAGGGTTTGTCAGGAGCCCAGCAACTCACTGACCTTTTATTCACACACACTGATTACAAGCAAACAGATCACAGGTGAGGATGGTTACCTTTAGTTGCCATTCAAACCTGTTTGTGTCAACTTGTGTGCATGTTATCAGGCCAAAATCAACAGGATCATTTGGGTAGTTTCTGTTGTCATTATTAGAGTTGGTTTTTCTTTCACTTTTCTAAAGTGTTGTATTCCACCCACATGGTGAGAAAATTATTTAACCTATTACTAAGCAGAGCAGGAGATATAAGCTCAACTGTCAGTGACAGGCTCTGAAACAGTAGCTAAACATAAAGAGGACCATTACACTGACCTGTAAGAGCAACAAGCAGAGTGGCAACATGAGTGACGAGCTGCTCAGTGCCGGTGTGGAAGCATCTGTCCTCAGATCTACCTTATTACTGCAACATGTTTCTGTCATGTGTGCCAAATCTTTCACCCTAATTTAATGCAAACACTTTTATTTTTTCATAAAATTGTTGGTCAGCCTTAAGTAGCATCAGATCAACTAGTCATGAGTTATGGAGCCTACAAGTCCTACACAGACTTAGTTTAAACAAATCAAACTCCCCTGCTGCTTGGAGGATGGGACCATTTCTATGATTAAATCAAACTTCTGTTTCTAATTGATCTTGTAATCCATAGCAAAAACAACCAAATCAGGAATAAAACTAGGACTAAAACCTTCGTTCCCATATCTTTCCAGGGAACGTAATCGAAAGGCTGCTCCATTTCACATCATGACACAATGGTACACTCACATCCACCGCTAATTGCTTCCAGTGGTTTATGCAGTGCTGCGTCAATGCTGACCTCAAACTGGCCACAAAACACGGGCGGGTCCAGGGTAGAACTGTCCGTGTGGAATTATACCTCCCGACACAACAAAGCATTGCCATGACTCATAAAAATACAAAATGTTTAAGGAGGAACATGTGGAAGTTGAACATCATTATGGGTACGCATTAATACAGTTAAATAGTCACATCCAGGTTAATAACCAGATGTGAGCTTACTAAATTGGTTTTAATAATTTTGTTTTTCTTCAAATGTTTTGATAAATCTACAGCCAGTGGCATTATAGGAATTGGCCCAAATGGTTACTCAAAAGGGCATAAAAGTGAGCTCCAGTCAACATAGGCCTCAGTCCTGGCTTTGGTTTCAGGTTACGTGTGAGTTTGAACCCAAAGTATTTTGCATAAGCTGGGTTATGAGTGGTGCTGGACTGAAGGAACATTCAGGATGGAGTCACTCAGTCAGTGGTATTACACTAACATAGTTTGGCTCAGTACTAGTATTTGTTTTTCTAAACTGCAGGAGCTGTGTAAGCACAGAGAGAACTGAATAGGGCCACTCAGTCCCTGGAAACAGAACACACTTTGTACCAGCCCCAGGTTTAGCCAGAAAAGTTCAACTTGCAGCTTAACACAGCCTGACACAAGCCGCATGATCAACGACCCAGAAGGCGGAGCTATGAAGGCAAGTGCAAATGAGAAAACAAGTGTCTATGTTATTAAACCTATCCCTGACAGCTACAGCCCTTCAGTGTGAGTGAATTGACTCTTTCTCCGGTGTTTTGGGTAGTTTTAGTTTTAATCTGGAGTTGGCCAGGATCCCCAGATTTAGATGTGCTCCTTTATAAACACATTGTCTATGTCATCTTTTATCTGTTTGCATTATTACATCAAAAAATGACTCTTTTGGCTCATTAGATTTCAAGTCATTTGGCTCTCAAAAAATTATTGCTGTCCCAGTGATGACTGGTCCTGTCACAACTGGGCACATTGGCTCAGTGGTAGAGCAGTCGTCCTATAGTCGGAAAGCTGGAGGTTCAATTCCTGCTTCCCCTGGTTCACACTGTTGTTGTGTCTGCCATGTCTCCATTAGTCAGCCCCAGGTTAGCTGTGGCTACAAAACGTAGCTTACCAGTGTGTCACTGTAGAGTGAATGGATAATGGACAGCCTGTAAGTGCTTTGAGTCCCTTGGGAGAAAAGCGCAATATAAATTGAATCCGTTATTATCATAGACTATAGTCATTTTGCTTTTTTCATTCATTTATACATATGTTAGTGACTTTCCTGGACACACGGCCTGTCCGTTCTGGGAGTGGATCCCTCCTTCTGTGGCTCTCTGAGGTTTTTCCTTTTCCTCTGCTGCGTTATTTTAATTTTTTTTTTAAATAGAGGGGTTTTTGTGAAGCATTTGAGCCCTTTGAGGCAATTTTGGTTGTGATACTGGGCTATACAAATAAAATTACATTGAAAATGTAATATCCCAATGATCAATAACGCACCAATAAATTAACCCTGGGTTTGACAATTATTACTTTTGTGCATTGTCAATGAGCTCCCTACATCACTGACTTACATATCATTATATCATATACTGTACATATATATCATCAGCCCAACAAGCTCTCACTTTGTCCAGAATCAAAGGAACGTCTAACCCTCCTTAATCCATTTGTAACTTTATAAATAAACATGTTTCCCTAAAAACAGTAGAACTTTATCAAAATAACTCTCATTTGTTTAACTGTTACCTTTTAATGCATTTTCATCTATTATTTATGTATTAACAGAAATAATTAATGTGAGGACCAGAAATACTACAAAAGGGACCAGATTTGGTCCGCTGACCATAAGTTGGACACCCCTGGTCTTTACTCTCAGTGGCTGCAGCAGAGATACAGATGGCAGCACATGATCCAGATCATTACAGCTCTCTGACAAGAGCCTCAAAAACAGAGAGGTCTGACTGTGTTATGAAATAATAACCAGTGGTGTGCTTACCATTAGCCAAGAGTAGGCAATTGACTAGGGCCTCCAACATGCAAGGGCCTCCAACATGGAAGGGCCTCCAACATGCAAGGGCCCCAACAAGCACCAAACTACAGCTTGAGGGTTCCAAGATGGACCAAGATCTGATGTTCTTCCAGGGATCTGCTGCAGCCACTCCTCTAGTTTGGGGGTCACTGCCACGAGTACTCCGGTGACCACGGGCACCACTGTTGCCTTCAACTTCCAAGTTTTTTCCAAAAAAATATCTGTGAGCATTGCTGACATTGAGGAGACTGAGTCTAAGTCCCAGTCCCAGTCTCTGCAAATCCCGCGCTCTCTTTCAGCTGCAGCTGATACACAGCAGGTTAAACAGTCAATTATATTAAGTCAGTGACCAGACTGTTCTTTAGAGTTCTACATAAAAGGCATAAAAGAAATAAACCTAACTTTCCAGATGTAATTTTTAATAAATCAGAAATGATTTGAGTGGGCCTCTGTAATATGTTGTTAGTGTTAGTGCCTTTCAGACGGCTACTTTAAATAACAAAAGGACCTGATCAGAATGCTGGTCTCTTAATTTTAAATGTTTATCATTAGACAGTGTATTGCCATTTTAAAGGTATAAGATATATTTAAGAACAGAAATCAATAATCTACAAGAGGATAATCATATTAAAAGAGTCATGATAGTGGTCATGATCACTAACTTAGAAAATCCAAACTTCATCATTATTAACAACACTTATTTGTGCTTCAGATGCAGTTATTAAAGAACTGGGGAAATTCCATGGTTTTGTAGTTATAAATTTACTCACCTGTAGCAGGTTAAATCTCCATGGATTCATTTAAATGCACTGGAATACAGGGAATTAATTAATTAATTTTCTGGGGGAGGACCTCCAGATCCCCCACTTAACAAACTCTTAGGGCCCTGGTCCAAGTCCTCTTGCACCACCGGATGAATGCCTGGACTGAAGGGACCATGGATGTCTGCTCATGGTTGGGGAACAACGGGGCCTGGAAGCCTTAAGCACACTGAAACAGAGAAAGCCCTGTGATCGTGCTGGGTGTGTTGTACGCATATTCAATCCACATCAAGTGTTCGGTCCAAGACGAGGACTCCTGCGAGGTGACGCAGCGCAAGCGCAGAGCAGTCTCCAGTTCCTGGTTCACCCTCTCCGTCTGTCCATTGCTTTGCGAATGGAACCTGGATGAAGCTCAGAGGAGAAAACAGAACTCCTTCCAGTAGGCAGATCTACAATTACTTAAAGGATTATTAGGGACACCATACTAATACTGTGTTTGACCCCCTTTCACCTTCAGAACTGCCTTAATTCTACGTGGCATTGATTCAACAAGGTGCTGAAAGTATTCTTTAGAAATGTTGGCCCAAATTGATTGAATAGCATCTTGCAGTTGATGGATATTTGTGGGATGCACATCCAGGGCACAAAGCTCCCGTTCCACCACATCCCAAAGATGCTCTATTGGGTTGAGATCTGGTGACTGTGGGGGCCATTTTAGAACAGTGAACTCATTGTCATGTTCAAGAAACCAATTTGAAATGATTCGAGCTTTGTGACATGCATTATCCTGCTGGAAGTAGCCATCAGAGAATGGGTACATGTTGGTCATGAATGGGTACATGTTGGTCATGAATGGGTACATGTTGGTCATAAAGGGATGGACATGGTCAGAAACAATGCTCAGGTAGGCCGTGGCATTTAAACAATGCCCAATTGGCACTAAAGGGCCCAAAGTGTGCCAAGAAAACATCCCCAAACCATTACACCACCACCACCAGCCTGCACAGTGGTAACAAGGCATGATGGATCCATGTTCTTATTCTGTTTACGCCAAATTCTGTCTCTACCGTCTTAATGTCTCAACAGAAATCGAGACTCTTCAGACCAGGCAACTTTTTACAGTCTTCAACTGTCCATTTTTGGTGAGCTTGTGCAAATTGTAGCCTCTTTTTCCTATTTGTAGCGGAGATGAGTGGTACCCGGTGGGGTCTTCTGCTGTTGTAGCCCATCTGCCTCAAGGTTGTGTGTGTTGTGGTCACAAATGCTTTGCTGCATACCTCGGTTGTAACGAGTGGTTATTTCATTCAAAGTTGCTCTTCTATCAGCTTAAATCAGTCGGCCCATTTTCCTCTAGCATCAACAAGGCATTTTCGCCCACAGGACTGCCGCATACTGGATGTTTTTCCCTTTTCACACCATTCTTTGTAAACCCTAGAAATGGTTGTGCGTGAAAATCCCAGTAACTGAGTAGATTGTGAAATAATCCGACTGGCCAATCTGGCACCAACAACCATGCCACACTCAGTATTGCTTAAATCACCTTTTTTTCATTCTGACATTCAGTTTGGAGTTCAGGAGATTGTCTTGACCAGGACCACACCCCTAAATGCACTGAAGCAACTGCCATGTGATTGCTTGATTAGATTATTACATTAATGAGAAATTGAACAGGTGACCCTAATAATCCTTTAGGTGAGTGTATATTGTCTGTAATGATGAAAAAAAAGAAAGCTCATGGTCTGTTTTTTATCCCTGAAGTTGCAGGGTAGCAGCAGTACCACAGGTCTCTCCACTCCTGCCTATCCTCAGTCACACTTGTTACAGCCCCTCCTCTGCCTGGCAGGGGCGGTTCCTCCTGCAGGCAGGGGAAGGTCGTGAGTAATTGGAGCCACCTGGGCTCAGCTATGTAAACCACATGTTAACCCTTCTTCTCGCTCACTGTGTCTCTCTCTCAGTTCTAACAGGTATAGTTTGGTTAGATATGTTGCTTTATGGTTTTCTTTAGGTTTGCACTCAGGCATGTTACACATACAGATTCACCCATCCAGGCACCCTACATACACCATTGATTCAGACATACCCACACCCCATTCCTTTTTCTCTGTTAAAGTTATTGATTTTAGTTTGATTAATAAATTACTTTTGATTGGCCTACCGTGTTTTTTTGTGTCCCCTGTGACACACTCCTGTTTTCCTCTGAGGGCATCCCTCAATATAGTTTTATTTTTTTTTTGATGAGTTAATGTCGGTGTCTGGGCTGTGCTAGAGGCCAGTCATTTTCTGTTGCTCACAGAGTCCATCCACCCTTCCATCCATCTTCTATCCGGGGCCGGGTCACGGGGGCAGCAGTCTAAGCAGAGACGCCCAGACTTCCCGCTTCCCAGACACTTACCGAGGCGTTCCCAGGCCAGCCGAGAGACAGTCCCTCCAGCGTGTCTTAGGTCTTCCCCGGGGTCTCCTCCCCGTGGGACATGCCCGAAACACCTCCCTAGGGAGGCGTCCAGGATCATCCGACACAGATGACCGAGCTACCTCAGCTGGCTCCTCTCGATGTGGAGGAGCAGCGGCTCTACTTTGAGCTCCTTCCGAGTGACGGAGCTCCTCACCTTATCTCTAAGGGAGCGCCCCGCCACCCTGCGGAGAAAGCTCATTTCGGCCGCTTGTATCTGGGGTCTTGTTCTTTCGGTCATGACCCAAAGCTCATGACCATAGGTGAGAGTAGGAACGTAGATTGACCGGTAAATCGAGAGCTTTGCCTTATAGCTCAGCTCCTTCTTCACCACGACAGACCGGTCATCGACCGAATCACTGCAGAAGCTGCACCGATCCGTCTGTCAATCTCACAATCCCTCCTTCCCTCACTCGTGAACAAGACCCCAAGATACTTGAACTCCTCCACTTGAGGCAGGATCTCTCCACCAACCTGGAGAGGACAAGCCACCCTTTTCCGACTGAGAACCATGGTCTCAGACTTGGAGGTGCTGATCCTCATCCCTACCGCTTCACACTCGGTTGCAAACCGTCTCAGTGCACACTGAAGGTCCTGGCTTGATGGAGCCAACAGGACAACATCATCTGCAAAAAGCAGAGACGAGATCCTGTGGTCCCCAAACCCGACTCCCTCCGGCCCTTGGCTGCGCCTAGAAATCCTGTCCATAAAGATAATGAACAGGATCGGTGACAAAGGGCAGCCCTGCAGGTCTGACTTACTGCCGGCAATGCGAACCAAGCTCCTGCTCCGGTCGTACAGGGACCTGATAGCCCTTAGCAAAGGGCCCCGGAACCCATACTCCCAGAGCACCCCCCACAGGGCGCCACGAGGGACACAGTCGAATGCCTTCTCCAGATCCACAAAACACATGTGGACTGGTTGGACAAACTCCCCTAAACCCTCCAGCACCCTGGAGAGGGTATAGAGCTGGTCCAGTGTTCCACGACCGGGAAGAAAACCGCATTGTTCCTCCTGAATCTGAGGTTCAACTATCGGCCGCATTCTCCTCTCCAGTACCCTGGCATAGACTAGGAGTGTGATCCCTCTATAATTGGAACACACCCTCCGATCCCACTTCTTGAAAAGAGGGACCACCAACCCGGTCTGCCAGTCCAGAGGTACTGTCCCCGATCACCACGCAATGTTGCAGAGACGTGTCAACCAAGACAGCCCTACAACATTCAGAGACTTGAGGTACTCAGGGCGTATCTCATCCACCCCCGGTGCCTTGCCACCGAGGAGCTTCCCAACTACCTCAGTGACTTCGGCCTGGGTGATGGACGAGTCCACCTCCGAGCCCTCGGCCTCTGCTTCCTCAGTGGAAGACGTGTCGGTGGGGTTGAGGAGATCCTCGAAGTATTCCTTCCACCGTCCAACAATATCCCCAGTTGAAGTCAGCAGATTCCCACCTCCACTGTAAACAGTGTTGGCAGGGACGGTTTGCCAGAATTTCTTCGAGGCCGACCGATAGTCCTTTTCCACGGCCTCACCGAACTCCTCCCAGACCCGAGTTTTAGCCTCTACAACCACCCGGGCTGCAGTCCGCTTGGCCTGCCGGTACCTATCAGCTGCCTCAGGAGTCCCACAAGCCAACCAGGCTCGGTAGGTCTCCTTCTTCAGCTTGACGGCATCCCTTACTTCTGGTGTCCACTACCGGGTTTGGGGATTGCCGCCACGACAGGCAGCGGAGACTTTACGGCCACAGCTTCGAGTGGCCGCATCGACAATGGAGGTGGAGAACATGGTCCACTCGGACTCAATGTCTCCAACCTCCCTCGGGATCTGGTCGAAGCTCTGCCGGAGGTGGGAGTTCTGCCAAACGTTCCCAACAGACCCTCACAGTACGTTTGGGTCTGCCGAGTCTGTCCCGCTTTCTCCCCCGCCATCGGATCCAACTCACCACCAGGTGGTGATCAGTTGACAGCTCCGCCCCTCTCTTCACCCGAGTGTCCAAGACATACAGCCGGAGGTCAGATGAAACAACTACAAAGTCGATCATCGATCTCCGGCCTAGGGTGTCCTGGTGCCACATGCATTGGTGGACACCCTTATGCTTGAACATGGTGTTCGTTATGGACAAACTGTTGCTAGCACAGAAGTCCAATAACAGAACACCACTCGGGTTCAGATCAGGGGGGCCGTTCCTCCCAATCACACCCCTCCAGGTGTCACTGTCACTGCCCACGTGAGCATTGAAGTCCCCCAGTAGAACGACGGAGTCCCCGGTCGGAGCACTTTCCAGCACCCCTCCCAGAGACTCCAAGAAGGCCGGGTACTCTGCACTGCCATTTGGCCCGTAAACACAAACAACAGTGAGAGACCTATCCCCGACCTGAAGGTGCAGGGAAGTGACCCTCTCGTTCACCGGTGTGAACTCCAACACATGGCGGCTAAGTTGGGGGGCTATGAGCAAACCCACACCGGCCCGCCGTCTCTCACCGCAGGCAACTCCAGAATAGTGGAGAGTCCAGCCTCTCCCGAGGATTTGGGTTCCAGAGCCCGAGCTGTGCGTGGAGGTGAGCCCGACTATCTCTAGTCGGTGTCTCACACATAAAGTACATATACATAAAATATTCCAACAGGTCAAAGGTGCTGAGGAAAGTGCTGCAGTATTAGCATCTTCAGTGCAGCAGACCAAGCCTGGAGATTGGATTTTCATTAAAGTATTCAAACAGAAGTGGGTGGAGCCTAGCCTAGTTGGTCCACATTTCTACGGGAAGTGCAGTGAGAGTATAATAGGAAAGACTTGTATCATCTCTCAAATTGTTGACCTACAGATGCACCAAATCAGGCAATCTTAGGGCACATTGATATGTCAGAGAGATAGTAAGAGATAGTAAATCCTTGTTGCATAGCCCGTAGCAAACCTATAAGGGCCATGATGTGGGTTAATTCATCCTGGGATGAGAGGATTAAGTGTGAATATAAGGTTCTGCCAGCAAATTTTAGGCCAAGTTTTAGTCTGAATGTGTGAGACAACTGAGAAAGTGACTATTCAACAGGTCATTGAGGATGGGAAATATTTAAGGGTAAAATGCAACAACACATTTATTATGCAATATGGTGTTTCCCTGTTAGCGAGAGGAACACAACCTTTGGCAGATATTTTTTGGAAATGTGATGACGTGGTTAGAGTTACATTGCCCAGAGATTAAGAAGGAATTTGTGTGCCTATTATGCTAGATTATTTCTAGTCATGTGATAGTTGATTTTAATTGATTTGGACAAAGATAATACAAACAATTGTAGACATGCTAGGAGTATGGAGAGTAAATGGAAAAAATATTCAAATATATACATCTCTTGGAATCAGCAACCAATGGGAGTGCCTGATGAGCATAAAGCCATATCTGATGGTTGCACAGCAGATTTTTTTTTGGTTGGATTCCTCTGGTGGTACAGGCGAGTTCACATAGCACAGCACTTAATATCAAGTGGATTAATTATCTATGGAATAATCAACAAAAAATCATAAACTAGACAGTAGATGCAGTAGAAGGCATAAGACAGCATCTATTTGCTACATCATTAATGGCCATACAGAACAGGTTTGTTTTAGATGGAATGTTAGTTGTAGAACAAGGTGTCTGTCAATTGATAGATGGAGAATGTACAACATTCCAATGAATATGGCTAATGAGGGAAATATTACGAATGCTTTGAAAAACTTGAAGCAACTGAGGACAGAGCACAGTTTAGGATCAAATTAGAATAATAAACTTAAATGGTTAGAGGCTTTTATAACATGGTTAAAAGGTGTTATTGAGGATGTTTTGTTTTATACATTTTTGCAATATTATAGTGAAACTGCCAATTTACTAACTGAGAACAGACTATTTATTAGATGCACTAAAATGAAAAATTATTATATCTGTGGACGGGTTGGGGCCTTACAAACACCAGACAATGGTTGGCGGCAACCTTTGACCCTCTGGCTAGTCAATCCATGTTACTACATGCGTTAAGTAATGCATGTGCAATCCAGTTGTTGCGCATACATAGACAGTGGGTTTATGTAGCGCCGGTGCTACATGCATTATAGCACCGCCAGTTTCATGCATTGCTGCTCCGCCGGTCTGACCGAGAAGTTGCAAAATGTCTGAGAAACAACCTGAAGCAGGTAGTGGGAAAAGAAAATTGTCTCAAGAGCTAAACAAAACCAGAGTGTGTCTTGGTGATTCTTTTTAACAATGGCGTGATCTAAAGACACAGAAAGGGCTTGATACCGACGCGTCCGTTGACAGATTTTTGCTGTACAGGTAACTTATAGGGGTGTCCCCAAATAGTCGGAGATTTGATGCTTCGATTCGAGGAGCCTGATTCAACTACCAATCTCACAGTCAAATCTTTGTGGAGGTGTTTACATAACACCTTTAAAAATTTCATACCTTTTTTGCTATATGGGGATGCTCAGCATCTGATTTCAAATCAAACTCCTGGGTTTCTGTTAATATACAATCTATTTTTGTTTCTGTGTGCATTGTGTTAACGTAAAAAAAATGTTATCTTACCACTTGTTAAAGGGTAAACGGCACATTATACTGCATGGGGCTCCGCTGCAGAATGATGTCACAGACAACCGCCCAATGGATGTGTTTCAGAGCTGCTCCAGTGTGGCGCATGAGTGGAAGTATGAGATAACGTGATAAAAGCCATTGATAAAGATGTGTGTGGGATCAAAACAATTGTTTATTCGAAAGAGGAGGGACCATAAAACAAGTTTAGTTTGAGATCGCTTTGTTGTTCAATAAAACATCACTTCACATCAGATGTACAGGACAAACACTTTATTAGGAAGGAATTTCTGCACTGCGTGCAGTTCAGTCAGATATATTGAAAATCTGAGTACGCCTTTTAGATTTGGACACAGAGGACATAAGGGGGATTCAGATAAGTAGGAAATAATACTAGTTCCGAGAGATGGGTGATCTGTGATGGATATGTAATATTCATTTTATGAGTAGCGCTATATAGTATTTTTTAATTCTTTTTATTCTTTAACGCTTTTCCACCTACTGTAGTAGGTACTCAAAGCGCTTTACATACATTAAACTATTACCAGTGTTACAGAACTTCACTGGAGGCAATGTAGGTTAAGTGTCTTGCCCAAGGACACAACGACAGTATGCGGGGGAGAGCGGGATGTTATGATGTTTTGGGATGTTTCATGCGGAGATCAATCCAACCACCCGCCAGTCGAAGGACAGCCACTCTACCCAAATGAGCTATACTATATGCTGCCGTATTTTTCAAAATAATAGTACAATGTGACTAACAAGTATAATCCAGGTTTTTAGTATATTTTTTATTGCTAAATGGCCAACAAATTACCAGTAGGTGTAGTAGATTATCAGGAAACAAACAGCTCTTTGTAAGGGCTGTGCAATTGGGCAATTAGTTAAAAGGGGTGTGTTAAAAAAATAGCAAAATAGTGTATGCCGTTGACTGTAAAAAACTCAAAACTATTTTGTACAAACATTTTTGTTTCTAGGTCTTAGCAGTCCTGTGAATCACTAAACCCAAACCAGTATTTAGTTGTATGACCAGTTTAAAAAAAAAAATGCTTCACATCTGTGTGGCATGGAGTCAACTAAGTTGTGGCACCTCTCAGCTTTTATTCCACAATTTATTTACATTTCTTGGTTTTGCTTCAGAAACAGCTTCTCGATTGGATTACATTCTGGGGATTGGGCTGGCCACTCCATAACATTATTCCATAACATCAGCGTCCTACGTTTCTGATCAACACTGAACTCAAAGCAATCAGCTGTCCATTAACAGTGTTATGCACTGAACCGCTGTCCCAGACGGCTGGTCTTGTTTTGATCTCACAAAGTTACGGTGGCAGAGGATAAGTGAGAGACAGCCGGGATCAAGTCAGACACAAATCTTGTATGGTATGCACTGGTACTGGTATGCAATGTGCTTCTATCAACACTGATCAAAACTGTGCAAGTCTAGTGTGCACGTAATTTCTGCTGCCCTGTATAATGGACATGTCAATCTAATGTAATGTCATGTTATCGTGTACACAAAGAGCAAAAATATCTCCAGCCTAACTGTCTTGCTGCAGGACAGGGTAATCACAAAAACACAATTTCAAACAGAGTCTGCAATGATTTAAAGGTTCACAAAGTTGGAAATAGAGTGGAAGCAATGGAAACATATTTTGTTTTCAAATAAATAAAAAAAAACACCTTATTTTCAAAGTCCACCTTTGTGCCAATTAGAAAGGTTACAGAGCTAAGTGTACAGACATGCAATAGCACAACCATACCAAAAAACTCTAAAAGCACACTAGTATAATGTGCAAAGATAATACATGACTCCCAAGCACAGACTGGCAAAAGTGGATGTAGTGAATGTAGCTTCTAAAGCCAGCTGTTAATCACACTGTCAGACATTCTACATTTTGACTAACATGCCCTGGGTATTTGTCTGGAGATCCTGTTTAACAGGATAGAGGAATCATCTACAGATGGAACTCCTGAAAACTGTTGGAGATGTTCAAACTACACTCACCTAAAGGTTATTAGGAACACCTGTTCAATTTCTCATTAATGCAAGAATCTAATCAACCAATCACATGGCAGTTGCTTCAGTGCATTTAGGGGTGTGGTCCTGGTCAAGACAATCTCCTGAACTCCAAACTGAATGTCAGAATGGGAAAGAAAGTGATTTAAGCAATTTTGAGCGTGGCATGGTTGTTGGTGCCAGACGGGCCGGTCTGAGTATTTCACAATCTGCTCAGTTACTGGGATTTTCACGCACAACCATTTCTAGGGTTTACAAAGAATGGTGGGAAAAGGGAAAAACATCCAGTCCTGCAGTCCTGTGGGCGAAAATGCCTTGTTGATGCTAGAGGTCAGAGGAGAATGGGCCGACTGATTCAAGCTTGTGAAGCCACAATACGCACAAACTTGAGGCGGATGGGCTACAACAGCAGAAGACCCCACCCTACAACTTGCACACGCTCAAAATTAGACAGTTGAAGACTGGAAAAATGTTGCCTGGTCTGATGAGTCTCGATTTCTGTTGAGACATTCAGATGGTAGAGACAGAAGTTAGCGTAAACAGAATGAGAACATGGATCCATCCTTGCCTTGTTAACACTGGGGCTGGGCAATATATCGAATATACTCGATATATCGCGACTTTGTGCGATGTAGAAAATTACTATTTTGTGAAACTCGCGGCCATTTTTTTTCCCTTTGTTTTTTCCCCCTCTTGCCCTGTCCAGCATCGAAGCGCAAGCATAATGATCACCTTGATAACCTAAGTTAAGAAGCATATTTATTATTTTATTGTTGATGCTTGTTTGTAGATTATCTTTTACATACTCGCGGTCTTTCCCTCTCACAGAGAGACAAAACAAACGCACATAGTTACAAAGTGTCGATGCGTCAGTGGGCGTGTCAGGACGGCGCAGTAGAAGCCTCAAGGCCTGTTAGAAGAAAGTAGCGTCTACACTTCCGGGAAGAAATAAGACGACAAAGACTAAAGGCAAGATGAATGTAGAGCTGCTGGTCTCGTTGGTGTCAGAGCACAAAGAACTCTACGACAAGCGCAACAGCGGTTTCAAGAATCTTGATAAAAAGAACTGTTATGGTGGTATTGGTATTGCACAGCAAATGTGCCTTGATGGTGAGTTTCATTTCACTTAATTGTCTTTTGTGTACATATGCTTGTAACTATTTCCTACAAACGTTTGACTCTCTCCATTGTTTGTGTGTCCCGTAGTGGAGGAGGTAAACCACAAATGGAAAAGCCTGCGAGACACATACACACGAAAAAAGCACGAAGATGATTGCAGAAGTGGACAGGCTGCTAAAGCCAAGAAGCCGTGGAAATTTATGAAGGCCATGGAGTTCCTCGCAAAATCAACTGAATTTCGGAGGTATTATCATTAGAACATTACATTACATAGCTGTGTGAGCTCTGCTATAATGCACTGACATTAAACATTGATTAACATAATACCAAGATGGGTATAAAGTGTGTTATTTTTTCTGATGTAAACAAAATTTTGTCTTTACAGTGTTCACAGCAATATTTATCCTGAGAATATGGATGAAGGGGTTGACCAAGTGGAGGTAGCACTGGAAGCACTTCGCCAGGATCATCCTTCTCCAGCCCAACAGTGACAAGGTCTTGTGCATCCAAAAGAAAACGGCCAGAGACACCAGACTTCTTGGACCGGTACCTCACATCTAAAGAAGCCAGGGAAAGTGAGAAAGAGGAACGGAGAAGAGATAAATAGGAGCGCAGAGAGCAACGAAGAGAGCAACTAAATGATGAGAACTACTTGTTTGCTCTTGGCTTAATACCTGCACTTAGGAGATTGACCCCTGCCGTACAGTCTTCGGTGAAATTAAAAATTCATCAACTGTTGCATGATGCTGAGTTTGGCCAATATGTTTATTAAAAATACACATTTACCAAAATACAACGTAAATTTAGCTGTTTGGGACAAACCAAATACTTTACATTTTGCAAAAAAGCTAGGCTTTAGCTTAGAACATGTTATATCATAAATGAAATTTGATGTGGTGAGTGCTGCCATATCTAAAAAATCAGATGCAATAGATTTGATAGTGTAATCAAGTTCACAGATATATATATATACACACACACACACACATACACACATACACTAGCGGTTTTCACAATGGAAAAAGTAATAAACATGGCTCAAATTTACAGGTTGATTTTTATCTGTTCTCCAGCACATAGTTCACATGCTCATACTGCCAAGCAACTTCTCCTGCTGGTGAGTTGAAGTACTCTTTGTACAGTTCTCAGACACTTTGTGCCTCCACAGATGCCCGCTGCCCCCTACAATGTTCAAACCCTTGTAGTGGTTGCTCACAATCTTTGTCATCCTCCGTGGCACAATTCTGGTCATTGCCGTTGGGGCGCAAATAATTGCACAATGCACAAGCGGCTTTGACAACTTTGTCAACAACACTTAGTTGAACCTGTAAAGGTCTTTGGAAAACACGGAAGCGTTGACTGAGGATGTCAAATACATTTTCAGAGATGCGGCGTGCCCGAGACAAATGATAAATGAAAATTCTCTTGTCTGTGGTGAGTCGTCGTCCAGGGTATGGCCGTAGGAGATATGGTTTCAGAGGGAAAGCTTCATCTGCCACAATGACATGGTTAACCTTTCCCAGGTCAGGAGCACCGGGAAGTTCACTTGGTGGGGGAACATTCAGAGTTCCATCTCTGAGTGCCTTTCCCAGCACAGAATTGGCAAAGATGCCTCCATCACTGTTGCTGCCATAGCTCCCCACATCAACCACCAGGAAGCGGTAATCTGCATCAACCAAGGCCAGCAATACAACGGAGAATGTACCTTTATAATTAAAGTAGAGAGAACCAGAGTTTGCAGGGGCCTGGATTAATATGTGTTTCCCATCCATGGCTCCCAAGCAGTTAGGGAAATTCCATCTTTCATGGAACCTCCTTGCTGTACTCCTCCACATCTCTTCAGTAGGCGCTGGCAAATGTTCATCTCTGAGGCAGTGCCACAATGCATCACAGGTTTCACTCACTATTGAAGACAGTCACATGATTTTTAGACAAGCAATTACTTGCTCTCTTCTTCGGGGTGAAAATCGAGTGTCAGAGGTGTAAAGTTGCGCAGCGCCACCTTGTGTACTGGGATATTTCTGCTTTACATTAAGCGCCCTCTAATGTCAGGGAATGAATTTGCATGTTCACTCGGCTCATCGTCAGCGAAAATCGCTTGGGTGTGAACACAAAAAACTAGTTGAAAAACGCTGGCGAATAACGCGCGCGAATATTCGTCCCAGTGTGTATGAGCCTTCATTCTCTACACTCTAGTTGGTAAACGCAAAAATGACAAATAAAAAATACATCTGTGATGAAGCTTTGGCTTTAGTAATGGCTGACTCTGATTCTGAGGGAGAACATCTACCTTTAGAGTCGTTTCAGCCGAGTGAACGTGAGAATGAGCGAGAGTGAAAGTGAGAATGAGCGAGAGTGAAAGTGAGAATGAGCGAGAGTGAAAGTGCATGTGTCACTTGACAGCGACAGCGCTGCTTGTGCCTCTCTCTGTAGCTGCATTTCCCACACTTTACCCAAAATCAGTGAAAGAAACGGGAGGAAACTAGTCGCTCTGTCCGCGGTAGTGAAGAAGAGGTTGGGAAGAGAAACCGTATGTGCATAGCACCTGCTGCTTTACCTTTAGCACAGGTGATAGAAGCCGGGGCGGGTGTACTCGCAGTGGCCACGGTAGTGACAGGGAGTAGGCTACACTTTGGGAATAATGCTGCCTCCAGTGACAGTCGTGTGGGAGAAATACACGTTGTTCATCCTGACACTTTACCCAGTCGAGGAGGAAGAGGCAGGGGTAAACATAGTCAGCGCAAATGTGCTAATCAAAGCAGTGATAGTAATAAAAGTGATGGCTGTTTGATGTGTCTTATGAGAGGTCCCAGACTCTCATAAGACACTAAAACTACTAACTATGACATTTGGATAAGAACAGATAAAGCTAATGCATCCAAACACCTACAGTACATGTGTATATTTCTCAGATCTATTTTTATACTTTATTAACTATTTTACTATAGTTATGATGTATTAGAAGTTGTTGTTGTACTGTAGTTTACTAATGTTGCTTTACAAGTTACTGTTGTTAATAATTCAATTTCAGAAAAAGAAAAAAATATTATAACATCTATATAATATCTAATAATTCTAATCAAAGTAATCACAATAAACATTGTAATAATCGCATTCAGTTCATTTAAAAATGTGTATATTTACTACCCTCTTTAAAATACATTAATCTATTGTTCTTTTTTATACAGTTATAAAAAAACATTTAATAAAAATAAAATAATGGTTAGATTAGTCGACAGAAAAAATAATCGTTAGTTGCAGCTCTACTTAGTTGTGATATCACCTTTTTTGCATAAAAGTTTAAAATTAGCATATATTAATGCAGTATGAACAAGAATCTTTTAATGTAGACATATAGAATCATCATACTGATGTGATTGTATGCATCAAAGTTTTAATTCAAGGCTAAGGCAAAATATCGAGATATATATCACGTATCGTGACATGGTCTAAAAATATTGCGGTATTTATAAAAGGCCATATCGCCCAGCCCTAATGTGGGGGATGTTTTCTTGGCACACTTTAGGTCCCTTAGTGCCAATTGGGCATTGTTTAAATGCCACAGTCTACCTGATGCTATCCTATTAACCTTTCTAAAGATTGCTTTCAGCAATTTGTTGAATCAGTGCCACGTAGAATTAAGGCAGTTCTGAAGGTGAAAGGGGGTCAAACATAGTGGTGTTCCTAATAATCCTTTAGGTGAGTGTATATGAGAACCTGAAATTCCTTAATTACTACTGTTAACCCTTTAAGCCCGAGCCTATTTTTTGGTGTGTCTGCTCAAAAAGGACATGGCCACAGTAAATTGACTATATCTCTGCAACTACAAGGTGTATTTCAATAATTCTGGTGTCAAAATGAAGGGGGCACTTGTGAGTGCAATGGTACAGTTTCAGAATAAATCAAGATGGAAAACAACAAAATAACCCTAAAAACATCTCTGCCTAAAAAAAAAAAAAAAACACAATATTTTGATAATTATCCCTTTAGATGAAGTCTGTATGAAGCTCAAACACTATTTGAAATTACAGTCACACATGTCAACATTACCTGCACCAAATAAATTTGTTCTAATGTTAAACAAACCAACCGCTCAGTGGGTAGAGCAGTCGTCCTTCAACTGGAAGGTAGACAGTTCATATTGTCGTTGTGTCCTTGGTCAAGACACTTAACCCACCTTGCCTCCAGTGTATGTAACACTGGTAATTACTGTAGAACAATGTAAGTCGCTTTGGATAAAAGCGTCAGCTAAATGAATGAATAAAAATGAAATGAAGATTTTTTTTTATATGAAATGGTCAGGTGGAGTTTTCATTATAAAGAATAGGGCAGATTTTGCATGTTTTGGTACCACTTGTTTTTGTTTGCTTGCTGTTTGGTCTGTGTTTAAAAAAAAAAAAAAAAGGTTTATTTGTGCTTGTAGCACAGTCCCATGTGCTGCTTTTTTTCTGAGAGTTTTAATCCTCAAAGGCCCCTAATTGGGGTCCAATTGATAATAATTTGATTGATTAATGCATCAGATCTCATTTATTTACAGGTCAAACTTTGGTCCTCTGTGAGAATACGGCATGTGCTGAACTACAGCTGCATACAGGGAGCACACCTCACTCTGGTCCCTTTTAGACCTGTTTGATAAGTGTACAGGCTGGAAGTAAGCCACAAAGAACTGCATCCTGACATTTTTCTGCCTATTCAACCACAATGATAATAATAATAATAATATCTGACATAAAAGAAGCGCTCAGCGGCAGCATAATAGTTTTATGGACTTGAAAGTCTAACCCAGACCACTACATCCACTTTATTCATCTATGGTCCAAACAATTAAAAAGATGAACTACATTCAGCTACAGCCTCATAGTGCAATGTCTATCCCATGTCACGCTGTAAGTACACAGTCTCAGTGGCGGCTCTGGTTCTGTCGCTGAGCGATGCGGACCCGTCCTTTCTCCTGAAGGATGTCGTCCCATTTCTGCAGGAACATGGAAATTATTCACAAATGAGTCATAAACCTTGTATCTGTCAGAACAGTTCAGACAGGGTGCACCCCCTAGTGGAGGCCCAGGTTTAAATCCAGGCCCAGGTACATTTTCTCTTTCTCATGTTTCCTGTCCTGTGTATACACTATCACATTTAGTAGAGTGATGCTGGTGTCCAGTGAAAGGAGTGTGGCTATAATTAGACATATTTCATCTTGCAGTATCTACACCCAATTGTCAAAAACATAAGTCATGTCTGTCATTTTTGTGGTAATGTGCCCTCCAATATCCCCCTTGATCAACAGTGTCCTTTAGATAATAATCTGCAAAAAAAAAAACAATGGTTGTTTACAATTAATTAGGAATTTTATTTGTTTGCAGAAAAAAGTGTAAGTTTTACTGAGTCTCTCTGCAGATAGGTGTTAGCGGTAGTACCAGTTACACAATAGAAACAAAATATTTTCTACCCTGTGGAAAGATACACTTTGAGAGGTGGCTCAGGAGAGGCAGTGATTCTGGGTGATTCTGCTTGTAAGGTTAGACAAAAGCACGTACCTTCACCTTTCTGCCCATCTTTTCCTTCCATTTCTGAGCAACAGAGCCATCGATGAGCAGCAACCTGCCATTTAACAGGCACAAAACACACCATAACATTCAGACATGCAAATGTTAAAATCCACATCAAGTTGGTGTAGTGTGAGAAGGGTGGTGCAGTATAAGCAGTGTAGTGTGAGCAGGGTGGTGCAGTGTGAGCAGTTTAGTGTGAGCAGGGTGGTGCAGTGTGAGCAGTTTAGTGTGAGCAGGGTGGTGCAGTGTGAACAGTTTAGTGTGAGCAGGGTGGTGCAGTGTGAGCATGGTAGCGTGAGCAGGGTGGTGCAGTATGAACAGAGTGGTGCAGTGTGATCAGTGTAGTGTGAGCAGGGTGGTGCAGTGTGAGCATGGTAGTGTGAGCAGGGTGGTGCAGTGTGAGCATGATAGTGTGAGCAGGGTGGTGCAGTGTGAACAGAGTGGTGCAGTGTGATCAGTGTAGTGTGAGCAGGGTGGTGCAGTGTGAGCAGAGTGGTGCAGTGTAATCAGTGTAGTGTGAGCAGGGTGGTGCAGTGTGAGCATGGTAGTGTGAGCAGGGTGGTGCAGTGTGAGCATGATAGTGTGAGCAGGGTGGTGCAGTGTGAACAGAGTGGTGCAGTGTGATCAGTGTAGTGTGAGCAGGGTGGTGCAGTGTGAGCAGAGTGGTGCAGTGTGATCAGTGTAGTGTGAGCAGGGTGGTGCAGTGTGAGCATGGTAGTGGGAGCAGGGTGGTGCAGTGTGAGCATGGTAGGGTGAGCAGGGTGGTGCAGTGTGAACAGAGTGGTGCAGTGTGATCAGTGTAGTGTGAGCAGGGTGGTACAATGTGAGCAGCAGTACTGTTTCAGAAGGCACTGTCCCTGTGTCTCTGTTAGAGAGTGCTGTACCTATGTTTGTCATTAATAACATCTGTACAATTATAATTGTTAGACACAAAAAAGTGTTGTTAACTGAATAAAATAAATAAATAAAAAATAAAACTCTATTGTCTACATGAAATAAAATAAAATAATTAAGTAAATATCTTTAGTTTTAGTCTTTGTCAACGGCTTTCATAGACCAAATACAGAATAGCTTTCAGAGTTGACATTTCCAACTGGAAAACCCTAAATTAAGACATTCAACTCAGTCGAATGGCATTATGTCATTAATAAACGTGTCTGTAGCTGGCGCTTTTGTCTGTACTGTACCTGGATGTCTCCTCGTTTTCGTAGCCCATAATCAGGTACTCTTCCCCGGGGATGAGCGGCGGACAAAGGCAGGAGGACGAGTAGTAGAGCGTCTGGAGTTCTCGGGGGATGTTAACCAGAGAAGACTTGAGCACCTCCCGTACCTCCACCAGAGCGGTGGGCTCCAGGCCGCGGTTCCTCACCTCCCTAACCCGAGCCCTGATCACTGTACACACAAAGCAGGAGCACCACACTGCTCAGTCCAGGCCCCATTCTGCTCCAGATATGTCAATGTCAGGAGCTGAGGGGACAACAACTGACCGCTTTAGGAGAAAATGCTCCCCAAGGACCAGCTTTGGAGTTGAGACTTTGTATGTTTTAGATTTGTTTACTCTCTTTTTAAATAAAGACACTCATAATGCAGCTGCATAGGTTTTTGTGTTGTCTCTGCATTGTACAGTTTAGACCTATAATATTTTCTGCAGCCACTTATGGACCAAGACAGCTTTCTTCAGGACTTGTATCAAGGTTTTTTTGTATTTTTTACATGCAGTAAATTATTAATAAAATACAGTAAATATAAGTTGAATAGAACACCTGTGTTTTAGAATATTGTTCCCCTTATTTATTCTAATGGCTTTTAAAGCCCACTGTGCCGCTCCCCTTTGTGGATCTTCAGATCACTGCAGACACACATCACGCTGCAGAACACTTCCATGTTCAGTTAGATCTCAGTATTTGAAACATGAACTCTGGCTTCCACAGTCTGTGGAAAACATCGGAAATGTGGCTGGAAAGCAAAAAGCATTAGGATGGAATCTATGTGGGTTTTGCCTGATCACAGCTAAGTGAACTCAAGAAGAACTGAGCGTGTTGTCTCTAATTCAGTCCCACAAAATAAACAGAACAACCCATAAGACCTTCCCTTTTGTAGAACATCCAGAGGAAAACTGCAGAAAAATGGTTAACCCTTCAAGCAGCATTGTGTAACTTTTTACTCTCACAGGGGAACAGAGAGGACACACTCCCCCAGCGGGACAAAGAGAACACACTTCCCCAGTGGGACAGAGAGGAGACACGCCTTTCATTTCTATACTCAACAATGCTCAAGCTGATACTTACATTTAGTCATTTAGCAGATGCTTTTATCCAAAGCGACATACATTAAGCTTCTCTTAACTAGTGTTACAGCTGGAACACCACAGGGGGCAAGGTGGGTTAAGTGTCTTGATCAAAGACACAACGGCAGTATGAATTGTGGGTAGAGCGGAAATCGAACCGCCAAGCTCTAACACTGGTAATTAGAAGCTTAATGTATGTCGCTTTGGATAAAAGCATCTGCTAAGTTGCTTTGGATAAAAGTGTCAGCTAAATGACTAATGACAAGTCTATGAGCGCAATTGACACAATTTTTCCCATTAAAAGGGCGCACTGGGAGAACCCATTTGCCCTGGTGGGACCTTTGCATGGGGCAATACTCACAGGACGCCTGAAAGAACTGGCAAGTTTTGTGTTTAGAAGTTCTGCCCGTGGAGGACGTTGAGGTTGTATTACGTTTGGATTTATGATAGTGGGGTTCTATGGTTGTAAGACAGCTGCCTTTAAATCTACCCAGCCGCTGTCTGCTGAAATTAAACTGCTTCTGTGACGTGAGTGACAGACTGAAAGGATTACAACAAAGAGATGAACTGTCCGAGGAGCTGACTAACATCTCAGCACGGACTGTGAAAAGAGTAAACAACACAGAGAGTCAGATCTGTGAGCCGCTATGCAGCTTAACGGATATGAAGGGGTTACATTCAGAGTAGAGTGGACAACATCTTGAAACAGACCACTGAGCTGCTATGTTGTATTACGGGCCTGACCACTGATAGGAAACATCAAGGTTACTCCACGAAATGGACGCACTCCTGTTGCTGAGAAACAGAACTGATTGATTATGATCTGGATAAATTACCGAAGATCAAAATATATAAATTACAAATTTCTGTCTCCCTTCCCTCCTTTCCCAAGTCCCTTCTCTCAGTTAGAAGTTGGGCCTGCAGCTGGGTCTTATCTTATCCTCCTGGTACTCCCTGTACTCCCTTCAAGGACAAGGCCACTCTGCCTAAACATTGCCTAAACATCTTACAGTCACCTTCCCTTTCTATCCTATCATCAGCCTTACAAACCGTCTGCCATTTTGACATCTGTCTGACTCTTTACTCTAATGCCGTTTTAACGGCAACTGTAGTTGCGACTACGTATGTTTTGTTGTAAAAGCTACTGTTGTTATGTATGTTAGGTTTGTAAAATGCTTTATTTCATTTTCCTGAAGACCACAGCGCCTGAATAATGACTGCACGTGAAGCACTTTGTGACTATGTCTGTGATATATAAAATGCTATATAAATAAACTTTCTTCTTCTTCTAAATATAAAATGTAATGCAATCTTCCGGTTATAGGACAACCGCTCTACCACTGAGCCACTGCGCCCCTATTTGCTAATGCTGAATGTTGCTGAGCAAAACTAACTGATAATTAATTTACAACTCTCAGGCTACTGAATGACTTTTTGCTTAGAGAGACATCATCTGTTCCAGATTCATGATGGTGATGTGTTTTACTCATAAGATCGTGTTGTCTTAGGTTGTTTTATTGCTTGTAATTAACTTACCATAGTTGTAGTTGTTCTTCAGGTAGGTCTTTTGCCCCATTCGAACTGTTTTACATCTGCAGCGCTCTACTAAAACAACACAGAGGGGTGATGATAAACACATACATTTAAAAGGTGCTGAGGAGCATACAGTGTTACCTCCGCTGGGACCTCTGCAATGGAGATTATTTGAATCCAGTGGGAATTCTGGACTTGATTCTGTCAGGACCACAGGAGACATGACTTTATTCAACCAAGGATTCAAACTGAAGCCCAGAAAAAGTACAAGTTCATTCCAGCAATAGGCACCAGATTATGTTCCTCAATAAATGTTGTTTGAACTAATATAACTCTAAAACATTACAGTTGTGCTCATAAGTTGCCAGAATTTGGGATTTTATGGCCATGTTTCCGAGAATATGAATGTACACAAAAACTTTTTTTCACTCATAGTTAGTGATTGGGTGAAGCCATTTATTATCAAAATGAATATGTTTACTCTTTTTAAATCATAATGACAACAGAAACTACCCAAATGGCCCAGATAAAAAGTTACCTACCCTGGTGATAACATTCACACAAGTGTGTAAAGTTAATTTGTGTAGTTAATGAAGTTAATGTGTAACTTTTGTGTATAAAAGGTCAGTGAGTTTCTGGGCTCATGACAGACCCTTGCATCTTTCATCCAGTGCTGCACTAATGTTTCTGTATTCTGAGTCATGGGAAAAGCAAAAGAAGATTCCGCAGATCCTTGATAAACTGTATAAATCAGGAAATGTATATAAAAAGAAATCCAAGGATTTGAGAATGCTATTCAGCAGTGTTCAAAATGAGGGATTTTGTTGAAACCAAACCACGGTCAGGTAGAACAATAAATATTTCAGCCACAACTGCCAGAAAAAATGTTCGGGATGCAAAAATGTCTGTTAAAATTATTCAGTCATCCAGGTCATCTTGAAAATGCAAAAGAAAACCCACAAATAACTTCAGTTGAAATACAAGACAAGCTGTTTCAAGATGCACAACAAGGAGGCAAAAGGCTTAAATAGCATTCCACTTACAATACGCCAAACTGCACAGAGTTTTCTCTCAAAGACTTTTAAGCCTCAAAACTTGAAAGTCATTTAGAGTAAAATTTATTTTTTTGGCCACAACCATAACTGTTTGGAGAGGAGTCAACGAGGCCTATGATGAAAGGTACAACATTCCTACTGTGAAACATGGAGGTGGATCGTTGATGTTTTGGGGATGTGTGAGATACAATGGCACAGTAAAAAATACAGTAAATGCAGCAATTTATTAACAAATACTGGAAGGAAAATTTACTCATCAGCCCGGAAGCTGCATGAGATGTACATGGACGTTCCAACATGACAACAATCCAAAGCACAAGGCCAAGTTGACCTGTCATTAGCTACAGCAGCATAAAGTGAAGGTTCTGGACTGGCCATCTCAGTCTGACCTCAGTATCATTGAGCCACTCTGGGGAGATCTCAAACGTGCAGTTCATGCAAGACAGCCCAAGAATTTACAGGAACTGGAGGTTTTTCGCCATTTTCTGAGAAAATAAAGTGCCTCATCTACAACTAAGACAAAAGACTTCAAGCTGTCATCAATGTCAAAGGTGGCAATACACGGTATTAAGAACTGGGGAATGTAAAATTTTACCATGGTCATTTGGGTAGTTTCTGTTGTCATTATGATTTAAAAAGAGTAAACACAATTGCTTGACAATGTGGCTTCACCCAACCACTAACTACGAGTGAAAGAAAGGTTTTGGTCTTATAATTCCAATTCTCTGAAAAAAACTAAAAAAATAAAATCACTATTTCTGCAAATGTTTTATTGTATAACTTGTATGTAAACTTTTGAGCACAACTGTAAATGACATCATACAATACAAAGGGAGTACCATGAGGAGGAAACAGAACTTGGACTGATAATGAAATCATTTCACAAACATAAAGTTTAAAAGCTAGCCAGTAGAGTTTTGCATACCTGGGTTACAGCGGGCTGGATCCTGATAGTATGGGTCTGTAGACACATAGACAGGCTGTCGGTTTACACATTTTTATTGTTACCACCATCAATGAGATATTATTGAACCAAGTGAACCAATGGATTCATGAAACCCTCTAACACTAGGAACTTCAATAACTCAGTCTATATGACTCCCAAATGCCCGAGCCTTATTTGGTTTGAGGCTAGCCACCAGGTACCATACTCTCATCTGCCATCTAAACTTAAATTAAATGTCATAAATGCCATTTAAAATTGTCATGTCTGGTTCATCCATCCACCTTTTAATTAATAACATGATCCAGGTACCACAGTGTTAAAGCATTGTAATCTGAGTACTTTTGGGACGGAGTTTTGGTTGAGCTAATGTGCAATGT
The DNA here is from genome assembly GCA_024349245.1 of Neodontobutis hainanensis. Taxonomy (NCBI): domain Eukaryota; kingdom Metazoa; phylum Chordata; class Actinopteri; order Gobiiformes; family Odontobutidae; genus Neodontobutis; species Neodontobutis hainanensis. The sequence continues at coordinate 60,731 of JALDNG010000372.1, read as the reverse complement.
GAGCATTACTGCAGCCGCATTGCAAGCAGCACAGTGTTTTGTTGCATTTGGTCTTTTAAACTTAAAGCAGCACTTTGCAAGTCTGTCAGTTTCTTTGTTGTTTTCATCCGTATTTTTCCCGCTAGAGCTCCCCCTACTGCTTCGGTGTAAATTGAAAAAACACTGTCATAAAAACTCGATGAGTGTCTCCCTGCATTTTCATTATAATTTTGTTATACTTCCTGCCTTAGTCCCTTACGCATTTTTTGTGCCATTGACTCTTGTCCAATTTTCAATACACCTACATTGCAAAAATGATTTCTGTTTAAAATTTTATTTTCATTCCCAGGTGTTGAAATCCCTCCATTGCAACCATTTAAAAACATTCTCAGGCGGAGGAAATTATGAAGGCACCCCTAAAGGTTATTCCTGACTCAGTCTTGGGTTAGACTTGGTTTAATCCTGGTTAGTCTGTAGTTAGTAGATCATGAGTCCGTCATGAGTACATGATCTTGAGTAGGGATGGGTACCGAAACCTGGTATTAAATTGGCCCCAGGGCTAAATTATGAAAGACCGTAGTCGTAGTATCAGTAAGATGTGACGCTATCGATTCTGCTTTCGGTACATGTAGGCTACTATGTATTTTTGCTTAATGTACACATTTTATGCACATTTTATCTTACCAAACATTTCTAATGTGCGATCATATTACGACATTTGTCTGTGAGATCTGCGAGATCTGTCTGCGAATGTGCGCCGCGGAGGCTGTCTGTCAGTCACACACACAGCACGCTCAACAGTACGAAAACTCACGCTTATTACAAAGAGTGACGATGGCGGATAGAGCAAAAAGAGTTGATGCAGACAACGCTCGATGTCATAAGTGCAACAAAATGTTTGCAAGTAATTGGGCGGAAACACAAGCAATCTGTTTAAGCACCCTTTCAAAAGTGCATTATGTGCAGACAGAGAAATGCGAAGTTTTTGACTGCCTAGCTTGTTCGTCTCTGGTTGTTGCCCTATCTACGTCTGGTATGTATGCTAAAATCATGTTGAATCAACGTTGTTCACGTCATTTAAAATAAATGTAAAATCTCCCTCCCTGGTTTCTTAACATTATGTCTGTTGATTTCTTTTGGGAGACATGAGAGAATAAAATCAACATATTTTGTACTTGTTTTTGAAATTCCAATTAAAGAAAAATCAGTATGTAAATGTAAACATTTATTTGGCTAACTTAAATGCACAGCACTACAAGTTAGCTTACTATATATATATATATATATATATATATATATATATATATATATATATATATCATTTTTTATTTTTTTTTTAAAGCTGCAGCTACTATGAACCAACCAACTCCTCCTAACACCTCTGGTCCAAGACATGCCCAAAATACACACAACACAAAGTACCGATAAGAATACCATTAAAGAACAGGACCATTAAGCAGTATCAATAAGAGTAGTAATACCATTAAAACCTTAACGATACCCATCCCTAATCTTGAGTGTGTAGTGAGTACATTATGATCTTGAGTGTAGTGAGTAGATCATGATCCTGAGTTGTAATGAGTACATCATGATGCTGAGTGTGTAGTGAGTACTCTTTTTGAGCCTGTACCTGGTCCATCGGCCCTAACGATTGCCTCAGGGGAGATGCAGACGCCTCGGTCATACAGTGGCAGCTCTGCGCAGCTTAGGCTGTCAGGCCAGCTGTGGTTGTAACGCTTCATAACGGGCTCGCAGCCGGCCTTGGCACGCTCACACACAGCTTTGCAGGGCTTGATGGGCTCATGCTGGAAATCGATGGTGCAGATGGGAGCGTACATTGCACACAGGAAGAAGAGCAGGTCTGGACTGCACCCGGTCCCTGAACCATCACAGAAACACACCAATTATCTGTAGAAAATGTATATGGCTGTTGAAGTTCTCAATCATCCAAGTCATCTTGAAGAAAAGGTTAAAGCAAAATCATCTGGACTCAAGGGAAAGTCATTTCGTCTCTAATTCCAAGAGACTTTATAAATTCTGGCAAAATCATGTTTAATTTTCTTACAATTGTGTGCCACTTTGTGTTGGTCTTTCACATAAATTTACAAAAAATATATATATGTTTGTGGTCACAACTTCACTAAATTTGGAAAAGTTCAAGAGGTATACTTACCTCATGAACAATTTTGCAAGACACTGTATCTTAGTAGGTATTAACTCTTTTCTCTTTTTATAGTCCGGGCCAAAGCTGTCCTAAGGCAGAGCTGATGGCAGGGGCCCCTAGTCAGTAGATCTCTAAGATTCAATAAACAATGCCAAGTGTTTATTAATATAATATCCCTTGTTGGTAAGTTCTAGTTTAAACTTTAATAATCAATCATTTCCCCCCAAAATTGTTTGGTAAATCTTTATAAAATAGGTCACTTCCACATTGCGAGGCAAATATGAGGCACAGTAGTTTGCAATACTGTTGAGATCTGGTGAGGCTGCTCTGGAGTTAAATCTTGGAGCAAAAATGTGCAACCTGGGCTATTCAGAAAATTTTATCATGTTACGTCCTTGTGATTCTGTTTAAAAATGTTATTATTATAATGTTTAGAGTTACTGGGGGCTTATAGTTCTCTTCAGGTCATGTAAAATTCATTTCATGTCCTTCCTGCTAATCCAAGCATGAAGTAAACATAACTAGAGGGAGACATGGCTTGTCACGGGACTTCTGCACCTGGAGCCTTGTGCCTTGGGGGGTGTGGGTATGGACGATACGCCTCCCACCAAGGCCTTCACTGTGTTGTATAAAGTTTTATGTATTGTACCTCTTTAAGCAAAACTTCCGCTGTACCATTATAATCTCTCTATGGGTCTCTCTGGGTATATAAAAGGACATCAAAAATTCTTTCTGGTGCCATGACCCGGATATCAATATCTGCTGTTTCTCGTACGGAGAGTGGAACTGACGTGCACGGAAGAGATGCACAAAAAAGCATTTGTAAGTACAAAAACTGTGCTGTTATAGCAGTCGAGGCAGAACTCCACTATATGTGTGTGAGGCACGGTGATGATATCTGAACTGAAAAAAAGAAAAGAGCAGAGAGAAAAAGAGAGGACAGAACAGAGACGTCTGGCTGCGGAACAACTGGACTATTGGAGTTTCTATTCAGGTAAACAGCTGTTAATTTTATTTTTTTTTGATTGAGAAAACAAAGCTTCCGGGAGTAGAGCTTAGGTTGCCTCTACTTGTCATCTACCTGAGAGTACTTCCATGTGGTTACACTTACTGTAGTGGAACACTAGGTGCTGAGATATTGTCCAGGGGACGAGGAAAAAAGTATGTGTTCTGGCGAACTGACGTTACATTCTATGCAAGATAGGATTTCTGATTATGATAAAGTAGCATATGGTCTCGACCATCGATTCTCAAAGTGTGGTACGCAGGTTCCCACTTGTGGGACGCAGAGGAATCGCTGAATTAAATATGAATTGGCTGTGATGGGAAAAGGTGGAGGTGGATAAATTATAAAAAGTTCAACAAAACTGCTATCGTGGCTTCAATCTGGTAAGAGAAGTGTGGATCAGGAGGAAAAAGTGTCCAGCACAAGAACAGAAGAGGACTAAAGTGAACCGAGCACAAGTGCTAACAGTGGCTTTGATAGTGCCAGGATGTCACCGGAGCATCTGCTAGCAGCAGCAAACTGTACAAAACAGTGAGAAATTATGACTCGAACTACATCAGATTTGGATTTATTTGTAGCGGGAGAGAGGACGAGCCCAGGCTGCAGTGTATGTTATGTGTCAAAGTTCTTTGCAATGAATGTATGAAACCATCGCATCGCAAACGACATCTAACAACCAAACACATGGCACTTAAGGACAAACCAGTGTTTTTTTTTTTACAAAAACGTGATGAACTGAAGCATTCATAGTCCACCATTCAATCCTGTGGTACACACATAATCAAAGCACAGGAAGCTTCATATCGTGCCAGCCTCCGCATCGCCAAAGCCGGTAAGCCGCACACAATTGGGGAACAACTGTGTCTACCTTTAGCCAAAGAGATGACACGCATTATATTTAATTTTATTTTTAAAATTAAAATATTACAGTACAGTTTTTATTAAACTTTTATGTTTAATACATTTTAATTATTTTTTTTTATTTTATTTACCTGTTTGTAAGTGCAGTGTTTGATGTTCAAACTATGCATTCACAGTGTTTAACAATAATACATTTACTTATTTGGAATAAACTGCTTCATTTTTTAACTTTAGCTGAATAATTAGGCCTACTATGCTACTGTATTTAAATGTTGGCCATTATGGTGGTACTTGGAGAGACAAATATTTTATGAGGTGGTACTTAGTGTAAAAAGTTTGAGAACCACTGGTCTAGACGTAGCTGTTCTAGGAAGAACAAGATTTGAGACAGATTAATAGCACGGGTCCTAATACACCACATTCGAATCGTCTGGCCTAACTAGTAATGTTGGTTAAACGGGTAAACTCGAGTATGAACTATTTATCAAGATACTTAGCCTAACAACCTAAAAGAGAGATAAATAGGGTGACGTCAATGGACTAGTATCAAGATTTTTAGCCTAACAACCTAAAAGTGAAATGAATAGGTCCGAAGTCTATGTGACTAAAAGTGAAAAAGCAGGCCTGCTGAGATTTAGTCACTGTGTGAGACGCGGTGATAAAAATAAAGAGAAATATAGCTGCAAGCAGCAATGACGGGGCCAAGCACAAGGCCGGCATTCAATCTCATGCCGACTTGGCCGGCAGCATCAGACCAATGACAGTAAGCATCTAAAGACATTTCAATAAGACTTCAGTCTAAATGGCTGAAAAATCATCAATACGGTCTTTAGCACTTTGATTGAATGGTTTATCACGTCCAATCCAGAGGCAGCGCAGTAACCACACTGATGTGTGAAACAACTAAAGTCCTCAAACTCTGCAGGCAGACTCAAATCATGGTTGCCATAACAATTACTAAGTTTGGTTAGAATATATTAAAGCATTGCAGAGATATAGCCTGACTTTTATTTTTGTGCGCACTAAGTTGATTTCATTTGCGCAGTATTCGACAACGGTTTGACGAATCAACTTTCTTTTAATAAATTTTTGTCATCATAGTCTGAATAAGATCTGGTTCAATTTTGGTGAAAATCGGACAAACGGTGTGGGAGGAGTTCGAAAAAGTAGGGTTTTGAAAAAAAACAACATGGCAAACAGGACGTTTGTCCGAATAGGACATATTTGGTATCTGTGCTCTCGGCTTGATCCAGTGAACACATTAAGACCATTTGTTTTACAATAGGTTAACTTAATAAAAAGTTATTAGCATATATTTTTATTTGGGTTATAACTTTTGACCACAAGGTGGTGCTGCCCCAAAACCTTTTGAGTACCTTCAGGGCTTGGTCCCGAAGACGCATACCAAGTTTCGTAATGATGTGGCAATGCGTTCAAAAAATATAACACTTTTTGACAATATTCATAATGGCCGACGCTCAAAATGGCCGATATGGGAAAATTTGGTATCGCAGGACTCGGCATGACGCACTGAATCTAAAGAGACCAGTTTTATGATTTTTGGCAAAAGTGTTCAGAAGATATAAGCAAACTTTTTCATATCTCCTGACCACTAGGAGGCGCTGCGCCAAAACTCTGCAGGCATCCTCAAATCTTAGTTGCAATAACATGTACTAAGTTTAGTTAGAATATGTTAAAGCATTGCAGAGATATAGCCCGACATTCATTTTTGTGCGCATTAAGTAAATTTTATTTGCGCGGCATTCGAAAACGGTTCGACGAATCAACTTTCTTTTAATAACTTTTTGTCAGCATAGTCTGAAGATGATCTGGTTTAATTTTCTTGATAATCGGACAAACGGCCTAGGAGGAGTTCGCAAAAGTACATTTTTTTTTAAAATTCAAAATGGCGGAAAAACTATCATGACGTCATAGGGTGCAATCGAATCGCCATAAGCTAAGGAATCAGAGGAAAAAAGAATTTTAATTCTAGGCCTTACGGTTCAAAAGTTATTAACATAAACATAAGTCCAACTTTGGACAGTTGGTGGCGCTAGAGGGATTAAGGTAGACACTTCAGATTGGTTAGGATGACAGCTCACTGTCCACTATGAGTGTACCAAATTTCACAACTTTTTAGCATACGGTTCTATGGCCTACCATAGACTCCCATGCGGAATAATAAGAAATCTAACGGTTTCAATAGGGTCTACGCACCTTCGGTGCTTGGCCCCTAAAAAGTCCACAAAGGTGAAGTGGCTTTAATGAAGTTTATTTAACCTTAAGGTTTAGTGAGTAAAAAGTGTGTTTGAGAGAGTGTGATTGGGACGCAACTGTGGATTGAATGCATTCAATGGATTTTATTGGAAGAAGTTGATTCAGTCTGAACAATGAGATCTAACATTAGTAAGCCTGAATGTAAAAAAGCCTTAACTTGTGATGATAAGGTAATGCAACAGAGTGACTCAGAGAATTTGATCCATCTGAGAAAAAATAGCAAGCGAGATATGGATTTACGTAAATTTCGAATACCTGAATGCGAGGAGTTAATTAGAAAAGAAATAGTGACAGAAAATGTGACCATTGTGACATGTTTGTACTTTAGATTTATTCTTAATTTGATAATTCATCCATAATTTGATCCATCTGAATAAGTAGGCCTACGTAGAAGTGATCACTGCGGGAGACGCAGTGAGAACAGAAGTCCACAAAAGTGAGGGGCTTACATTGAAATTATAATGTTGACTTAAAGTTAAAAGATAAACAGTGTGTGTTAGAATCAATGTTGTATGACTGGGCCATTGTTGAATGGGATATGTCTAATGTCTAATAATGTAATCCAGAACAAAGATTTTATGTTTTTGCGTGTAGAAAAAGTTTGAAAACTGAGTTGAAAGCAGTGATTTCAACAACACGAGAAAGAAAGCTAGCTTTCATAAGCAATTTTTCTAGGCTTCCTGTGTAACAGAGAAAGAAGCCATTTTGAGAAAACAGTAGCAGAAAAGATATTTTGAAAAAAGTGCACAAATGTACTTCAAAACACTAATCATTTATATTTTTATAAATGTGTCTTGTGAGCCTTTTAGGTCTTGGCCTCTCCGCTCGACACCAATGCTCCCCAAACATTCTCTGCCCTCCCCGACCCACCTGATGTTTTCAGCTGAACAGAATGACAGCAGAAACACGGAAGAGGTAAGATACGTACTCAACGTTTATTTAAAAATCTATTGAGCTCTATTGATCTATTGAGAGAGACCAAAGAGGAATTTGTAAATAGAATTTGTAAATTGTATGAAACTTGACCTTAATATGAATGAAATATGAATCAAATTTGATCATGATTGCAGATGATCTACTTACAGTTACAGGTAAAGACCTACAACTAATGGTTACTAAAATTAAAACTGAACTGAACAAAATAAAGTTTTACAGAAACAACAGTGATGCAATTTGGAAAACATAAAGAAGACATAATTAGAAATGATAATTGATGGACTAAAAATTTTAAATGGTAAATGGCACTGACCTTTCATTTTGTGATTTTATGTTTATTTTTAGGCCTGAGCAGGTGATGACCGGGCCTTTTGTGAAAATAAAATATTTGTTAACTCTCAAACGCCTTCTTGGATCAAGTTGGACGCTAAAAGGCGTTTGTGCACATTCATGACCTGAACACAAAGATATGTAAATAAAATAGTTATATTTAGAAATGGCCCTCTAGCGCCCCCTACAAAATTATAATTTGACCAAAGAATTTAGTTTGTCATAGAGACATGAAATTTGGTACACACATCACTTATGTCATAATGAACATAAAAGCCAATTAAAGCCGCAAGCGGCGATAAAGGCCCTCGCCTCCCTTGCGACCGCGGGGACACATGAACTCGGAGGATTGCATTTCGTGCTTTAAAGCGTAAACTTCACGATAATGTCAAATAACCGGGCCTGTGCCGCTGCTTGAATCTTCTTTCGGCTGGGGCCTGCTTCATCACCTCGGGCCTATGCTACTGCTGGGGCCTGCTACACCACCTTGTATTTAGAGTTAAAGGTCTCCACATTCCCTGGTTTTCCTGGGATCTGTCTGAACTTTTGAAAATAAGAGTTTATGCTTGGGCTGAGGCAAGAAAAACAAAGTACTGGCTGGAGATTTGCAATGTTAAAAAGTAAAAATGTAAATATTAGTTGTCTAAAATAACAAGTTTACCAGTGTCAAAAGATTCTGAGGAGTTTTCCAAAACTCTAGTCTTGGCTCTGGAGGAGCGTCCTCCAAAGGAAGCATCCTGGCATTTGGTAAATGGCATTTATTTCCCAAAGAAAATGGCTGCCTCTTCACAGGCTCATTACGACCACAGCCACAAATGTATCAAAAAACAAACTGATAACTTTTATTGGCACTCGTGTCTAGATAATACTCACCAAATTTGGGGCCTTTTAGAAGAAAACACATTGGGTTTAATCTTTTGATGCAAGGGGTGCGATTTAGGTGGTCGCGCATTCCACACCACATGGCGGACTTTCTGTTGAGTTTAGGGTGTGGCTGTCATAGACTTTTCTGTTTTCCCTGAGGTGTCCTATGGATGTACCAAGTTTCATTTTCCTACGTTGGAAAAAATTACTTTCACTTTCCATAGGCCAAATGTATTTTAATTTTCCAGGGGTCGCCATTGAGTCATTTCTTTTTATTATTTTTTCAAATACTTAAGATACATCAATATTTCGCCAGGCTTAAGTTTAGTGGCCAATAAAATGTACTTTTTGCGCACATTTACTGGGTCAAAATTAAGGATAATTTTGCAGAAAATTTTGCAGAAAAATAAAAATTAAATAAAAATATAAATTGAGCAAAAACCACAAGAAAAGGCATTGTCTATTTACCACATAAATGTTTTGCTCATTTTGCCTAAGTTTGGTGTTTGTGGAATGAAGCAGCTATTTTCTGTCAATTTTTAAAAGTGAGGTGTATTCTAAGGCGGTTCACATTTTTAATTTAAAATGGCTGCCTTCTTGTGTGTGATAGGGTGTGGTCCCCATTGGCTTTTATGTTCATAAGCCCATGCTGGATGTGTGTACCAAGTTTCATTTGCCTACGACAAACTAAAATTTTCCCTTCCCATTGACTTTTTCCACATATTTGCTCCGTTGCTATGGCAACACATTTATAAATAGGGGGTGGTTGTCATTGGCTTTTATGTTCGTCATGACATAAGTGATGTGTGTACCAAATTTCATGTCTCTATGACAAACTAAATTCTTGGGTCCCATTATAAGTTTGTAGGTGGCGCTAGAGGGCCATTTCTAAAGCTAACCCTTTTATTTACATATCTTTGTGTTCAGGTCGTGAATGTGCACAAACGCCTTTTTGGGTCCAACTTGATCTGAGAAGGCGTTTGAGAGTTAACGGATAATTTATTACCACAAAAATGGCCACCTCGCTACAGGCTTGCCACACCCACACCCGATAAGATATCAAAAACAAAATGACAAGTTTTGTTGGCACATGTGTCTAGATGATACTCACCAAATTTGGGGCCATTTAGATGAAAACACAATGAGTTGAATCTTTTGGCGTAAGGGGTGCAATTTTGGTGGTTGCGCCTTTCACCCCACAAGGCGGACTTCCTGTTGAGTTTAGGCTGTGGCTGTCATAGACTTTTCTGTTTGCCCTGAGGTGTCCTATAAATGTACCAAGTTTTGTATTTCTACATTGGAAAAAAATTACTTTCACTTTCCATACGCCCAATGTATTTTGACTTTTCTAGGGGTCGCCACTGAGTCATTTTTCATATTTTTATTTCGGGGACTTCAAATACATACATTTTTCGCCGATCTTGATCTTTGTGCCCAATAAAAATTACTTTTCGCGCATGTTCACTGGGTCAAATTGAGGATCATTTTGCAGAAAAATAAATAAATAAATAAAAAAAATTTTTTTTAAATAATCCGAGCAAAAACAATAGGCCCTCCCGGCTATCACCGGCTCGGGCCTAATGACAACCACCCCCTATCTATAAACGTGTTGCCCCCTATCTATAAACGTGTTGCCATAGCATCGGCCCAAATATGTGGAAAAAGTCACTGGGAAGGGAAAATTTTAGTTTGTCCTAGGCAAATGAAACTTGGTACACACATCCAGCATGGGCTTATGAACAAAAAATGGTGACCATTTTTGGTGAACACCCTATCACACACGAGAAGGCGGCCATTTTGAATTGAAGATGTGAACCGCCTTAGAATACACCTCACTTTTAAGAAAACAACAGAAAATAGCTGCTTCATTCCACAAACACCAAACTTAGGCAAAATGAGCTAAACACATGTGTGTTCAATAGACATTGCTTTTTCTTGTTGTTTTTGCTCAATTTATATATTTTTTAAAATTTTATTTTTTTGCAAAATGATCTTCAATTTGACCCAGTAAATGTGCGCAAAAAGTTAATTTTATTGGCCACCTAACTCTAGCCTGGTGAGAGATTTATGTATTTGAAGTATTTGAAAAAAATACTGAAAAGAAATGACTCAGTGGCAACCCCTGAAAAATGAAAATACATTCGGCCTATGGAAAGTGAAAGTAATTTTTTTCCAATGTAGAAAAATAAAACTTGGTACATCTATGGGACACCTCAGGGCAAACAGAAAACTCTATGACAGCCACAGCCTAAACTCAACAGGAAGTCCGCCATGTGGGGTGAAACGCATGACAACCTAAATCGCACCACTCGTGTCAAAAGATTAAACCCAATGTGTTTTAATCTAAAAGGCCCCAAATTTGGTGAGTTAGTTTTTTTTAAACATTTGTGGCTGTGGTCGTAATGAACCTGTGAAGAGGCAGCCCAGGTAGCATGTAGTAATCGGCCTGAGCTCGGCTGCCCCGCGGCGCCTGCGGCTCTGACTTGGCGTCGGCGTGTGTTAACCGAGCCGATTCTGTCCCGCAGCTCGCTCTGGCATGTGCAGTTTTGTTACGACTGAAACGCACTGGCCTCTTCCTGTTCACCGTAACTGGTTCGATTTTGACTGTAGAGATCTGGGCCACTTCTGGCAATGGCATGTTCTAGTTGCATGTCGCAATAATTAAAATTAAATAGTTTTAAAATGTACGTCATTTCCTGACAGTATACTATCTTGTTTTAGCAACTTGTTAAATTTCGTGAATTTGTCCAAAACATAATATCTCCTGTAAAACTTATTACTTACTCATTACTCTTACTCATTACTCTTACTTATTACTCTTACTCATTTTGCACAGAACTTTAATAATTATAACAATATGGCAAATATATTTTGTTGTAATAAATCATACAGGGCATTCTTTAAAGTTTATGTTTTTCAAACATATGCATGCGTGATTCGTCACTCACAGCAGTGGGAGGGGTTTCATTGTGACTGCGGTGATCGTCGTGGTTGAGTTGTTTGGACGAAAACAAAACAATGGATTATTTAGCAATACTCGCGAATATGTAACAAAAAAATAAGAAAGCATCGATGCGCTTTTATTTTTGAGTATTTTATGTAGCAGACCCCCTGAAAGGGACGAACTTTATCGGATGTGAACAGCCTGCTGGGGCTTAGGCTAACCACATTACAGCTGCTAGCTAGCAACTTTCTTTCATGGAAATATGCAGCGATTCCACTGACGGCTTTAAAACTAACTCGGTAAGTGCCATATTCTATTCTAACGTTATATATTGTGTTATTAGCCCTTTATTTATATAAATATTTATTCAATGTATAATATATGCCTATAGCATCTAGATTCTAGAGCAATACACGGCAAATTTTAAATCTTGAGTAATAATGACGTATTTCTGTAGCCGATACGGATTGGGTGAAGGTCACTGAATGGACGATAAGAAGATGCTCAGAGATAGGTTTCACAACAGATTGACTGTGACAACATTTTAACATTGTATTTCAATCACAAAGGTAAGGCTTTTTACTACTTGATTTACTGTTGATACTGACTTGCTATTTTAGAACTTCATTCACAATGTTAAATTGTAATTGCTCACTTCAAGGTATTTTAAGAAATGAATTCAACGATTTGAGTTTACATGCAATTTGACTGAGTTCACACTAAATATGTGTTGTATATTCAATTGAACTACTGTAGAGTGTCTTGCTTTTAAAAACATTATTCACAATTAAGTTGTAACTGTTTTTAGTAAAGTAAAAATGTTTAGGTCAATCTATTTTTAGAAACCATGCTGAACAAATTAGTTGAAGTATAATTTATATATATATATAAATAAATAAATAAATAAATATTACTATTTAGCTCTGTTAAAAACACTAGTAAAGGTGGTAAAAGATTTTTTTTCTGAGCTAACTTAAAGGTAAAATTGTTGTGTTAACACTGGGCCTTGCTGTTTTAAAACATTATTCACAATAATAAATTGTAACTGTGTTTAGTAACATACTTAGTTCAGACAGGTTTCTTACAATAACTTGCCTTAAAAATACTATAAAGTAATAAAAAAAAGCCAATACTATTTGGCACTGTTAACACTAGCAAACAAGGTAAATGTAGTTCTTATGTGAATATTGTTTAATTTGTAACTCTTAGTAACTTAAAAGTATTTTAGGACATTATTGGGTTACACTTTGCAAATAAGGTTCATTAGTTAACATTAGTAATATATTACCTAACCAAAAAAATGGTAGAACAGATCCTGATTTGTGCATAAGAAGATGCAAATTTAAATGTAAAGAAAACAAAAGTACAAGTTTTGGACAATTAACAGCACATCAGTGGATCAGCACAAATACAAAAGAGTAATGTCAATGTTTTATAATACAAATGTGAATAGTAATGTTTGAATTGTTATTGTGCTATTGCAAGCCATGAACTGCTGGAAACTGATCTTTCTTCTGACTTATTAAGTGTTGCCTTGTGCTCAAGAGATTATGCTTATTTCTGAGGTTTCTTGAGATTTATTTATGCATTACATTGATTTTAACAACAAAACATTGTTTTTGTGCTTTTGTTTTGACAGACCACGAAAAGATCATTAAAGTTGCCAAGCTCTGCAAAGAAGTGGCCATTCTATGTAAGACATGTCTGAAAACTGAGTTTTATACTGTGAATTCGAACATTCAAAAAAGGCAAGGGCAATTGTTGCTAAGATTGTAAGGTCTATGCAAACTCCTAACTATAAAAGTTGCGTTCACACCAAACGCGAATTAAGCGTTAAGCGCGAGTGTGAATTTTACGTGCGAATGAAGCGAGTAAACTCAAAATGTGCAAGCGTCCAACTACGCGCGAATAGTGCGATTTATTCGCGCTATTCGCGTTTGGTGTGAACGCAGCATAAGGATAGTGATGACACTGCTCATAATCAACAGATTTTTACTAGTAAAAACAAAGCCACTAAAGATTGCATGTTGCAAGATTGCATGTTGCAGTTCATAATGTGTTTGTAAGTATGAACTTCATCTTTTTAAAGGCCTAATTTAACTAGGGATTTAATAGTCAACCGACTACCTACCAAAACACTACAAAAATAAACAAAAACAAGCTTCAAGTGCATGTATTCATATTTTTATTTGTTTTTTGCAGCCCTGCTGCCTGAAGTTTTAAAAGACAAGAGGCCATCAAACAACAACTTGCCATCATTCTGAAGAATCAGCAGAAACACAAGAGTGCTCAGTCGCAGAGTGATGAACTTCCAGACATCACCACATTCAACCTCCTTGTCAGATTTATCTGATCTGGAAAGGCTTGAAAATTAAATAAAGGATCAACCAGAACAAATGAAGAAGTTGGTGAGTTGAAGTCCTTGCATTGTTCACACAGTTTGTCTTGTCTTGCATGTATTAGAATCACATTGATACTCAGTTACTGTTGTATAGTTATTTTGCCTGTAATATACAATATACATGTATATATTTTTTAAACCAGCATTTGTTCCTTGTTTTCGCAACATAGTATAACTGTATAACTACCTATTTTTTATTATTTTCTTGCATTTTACAGATGCAGTGAGGACAAATGCCCATACCAAGAGGTGGAAAGGTATATAACAAGATGGCTACAACTTGCCCCTGACAGAGATGGAGGAAGGAAAGAGCGAAGTCGAATGTTCGTGTTTAATGTTTAAATTACTTTAATCAATCCTTTTCTTTTTTTTTAAATCTTTGTAATTGCAGGTATAAATAAGTGTTTAAGATGTTTTATATTTTTTCCTTTTTCAAGTAGGCATTTTAAGATGTTTCTTTGCTTTTTGCAAAACATTTATATTCAAGTTTCTTTGGACTTGTGCTGTGTCATTTAGTCATTTATTTAAAAGTATGCCTTTATACCTGTGCACTTTGGTTATTTGTTTATTATTAGTTTTAAATTGTTTATTGATAAACTGGTAATTTTCTAAATACATATAGTTTGTTTCATAATTCTGGTCTTTGTTTTTATATCATTTGCAAGAATATTCGGATTAAAATTTTTTTTAAAGTATGTTTGCATTTTCTTCAAAAGTTTTATTATAGGCTAAATGTTTTGTATCACATTATTCATTTGCTGTCATCTAAACACAAAAGTAGTATATAGATTATTCAAGAAACATCAATAAAGGTAGACATTTCGTACTAACGCGGCAAGAATGAACCGGGCCAGCTTTGGCGGGCAGTACGCATTAGTGACGGCCCGATTCTGGCTTGGTTGCGGCAGCGTCGGCATGGCTATGGCTGCCGCATCTGGCTGCCGCATTAGGGCCAGATTTGGCGAGTGAGTAAACACAAGCACGGCCCGAGTGTGGCAGACGGCAGCGGGCCGACGGGTAAGTATCCGGCAGGTGAGAATCAAACCGGAACTGGCCCGACTGTATTTTGCTATCTGCAGCCATTTCTTAATAAATAAATAAATAAATGCCATTTACTAAATGCCAGGATCCTTCCTTTGGAGGAGGCTCCTCCAGAGCCAAGCCTAGAGTTTTGGAAAACTCCTCAGACTCTTTTGGAACTGGTAAACTTGTTCTTTTAAACAAGTAATATTTACATTTTGACATTTTAAACAGGGGGGTGCAGCGCTTTCTGAGTCATTGCAAATCTCCAGCCAGTACTTTTTTTCTTGCCTTAGCCCAAGCATAATGATTCAGATTTAACCCTTGTGCCCTGATGAGGACAAAAGTGTCCTTTTCAACTTTTATTTTTTTGATAACTTGGAGGTTGTTTTGTATTTTTCTATGATATTTGGTAAAGGTGTGTATTTTATAACAAATTTTGAAATTTTAAACACAAATCCAATATTACTCTTTTTTTGCACTGTGTAACCTAAATTGTTACACTCTTACCATTTGGGGACAAAAATGTCCTCTTCCAAAACGTCATAAAAATAGTATATGTTAATATTTTTTTCTACTTTTTTTTGCATAAATCTCTTAATCCACTTCAGTCCTGATCATAAATGTCAAATATTTGAATATTTTCAAAATTTTAACCCTTTATATGCCAGTGTATATGATGGCATCCCAAAATATTGTTAAAAAATCACTAAAAAATTGCAATATTTTTAATAATCTGAATTCAAAGTGAAATTTTCTTGGGGGGATTATTAGAGTCTTGGATGTGCCATTGATTGGCAATAACATTGATTTTGATGGATTTTAAATTTTTTTGTAATGTCAGATTTAAAAAAAAAGTTACACTCTTACCATTTGGGGACAAAAATGTCCTCTTCCAAAACATCATAAAAATAGTATATGTTAATATTTTTTCTACTTTTTTGCATAAATCTCTTAATCTACATCAATCCTGATCATAAATGTCAAATATTTGAATATTTTCAAAATTTTAACCCTTTATATGCCAGTGTATTCAATGGCATCCAAAAATATTGTTAAAAAAATCACAAAAAAATTGCAATATTTTTAATAATCTGAATGCAAAGTGAAATTTTCTTGGGGGGATTATTAGAGTCATGGATGTGTAATTGATTGGCAATAACATTGATTTTGATGAATTTTTAATTTTTTTGTAATGTCTGATTTAACAAAAAAGTTACACTCTTACCATTTGGGGACAAAAATGTCCTCTTTCAAAACATCATAAAAACAGTATATGTTAATATTTTTTTTTTCTTTTTTTTGCATAAATCTCTTAATCCACTTCAGTCCTGATCATAAATGTCAAATATTGGAATATTTTGAAAACTTTAACCCTTTATATCCCAGTGTATATGATGGCATCCCAAAATACTGTTAAAAAATCACCAAAAAATTGCAATATCTTCAAAAATCTGAATGCAAAGTGCAATTTTCTTGGGGGGATTATTAGAGTCATGGATGTGTAATTGATTGGCAATAACATTGATTTTGATGGATTTTTTTTTTTTTGTAATGTCTGATTTAACAAAAAAGTTACACTCTTACCATTTGGGGACAAAAATGTCCTCTTCCCAAACGTCATAAAAATAGTATCTGTTAATATTTTTTTTACTTTATTTTGCATAAATCTCTTAATCCACTTCAGTCTTGAACATAAATACCAAATATTTTAAAAAATTTCTGAATTTTAACCCTTTATATGCCAGTGTATATGATGCCATTACATCAGCCAATCATCAGAACAGTGTCAGATTCCTCCAAAGCAAGAGCTTAGATGCGCTATAAATAAATTACAAAGAAAACAAAAGTACAAGTTTTGGACAATTAACAGCACATCAGTGGATCAGCACAAATACAAAAGAGTAATGTCAATGTTTTATAATACAAATGTGAATAGTAATGTTTGAATTGTTATTGTGCTATTGCAAGCCATGAACTGCTGGAAACTGATCTTTCTTCTGACTTATTAAGTGTTGCCTTGTGCTCAAGAGATTATGCTTATTTCTGAGGTTTCTTGAGATTTATTTATGCATTACATTGATTTTAACAACAAAACATTGTTTTTGTGCTTTTGTTTTGACAGACCACGAAAAGATCATTAAAGTTGCCAAGCTCTGCAAAGAAGTGGCCATTCTATGTAAGACATGTCTGAAAACTGAGTTTTATACTGTGAATTCGAACATTCAAAAAAGGCAAGGGCAATTGTTGCTAAGATTGTAAGGTCTATGCAAACTCCTAACTATAAAAGTTGCGTTCACACCAAACGCGAATTAAGCGTTAAGCGCGAGTGTGAATTTTACGCGAATGAAGCGAGTAAACTCAAAATGTGCAAGCGTCAACTACGCGCGAATAGTGCGATTTATTCGCGCTATTCGCGTTTGGTGTGAACGCAGCATAAGGATAGTGATGACACTGCTCATAATCAACAGATTTTTACTAGTAAAAACAAAGCCACTAAAGATTGCATGTTGCAAGATTGCATGTTGCAGTTCATAATGTGTTTGTAAGTATGAACTTCATCTTTTTAAAGGCCTAATTTAACTAGGGATTTAATAGTCAACCGACTACCTACCAAAACACTACAAAAATAAACAAAAACAAGCTTCAAGTGCATGTATTCATATTTTTATTTGTTTTTTGCAGCCCTGCTGCCTGAAGTTTTAAAAGACAAGAGGCCATCAAACAACAACTTGCCATCATTCTGAAGAATCAGCAGAAACACAAGAGTGCTCAGTCGCAGAGTGATGAACTTCCAGACATCACCACATTCAACCTCCCCTTGTCAGATTTATCTGATCTGGAAAGGCTTGAAAATTAAATAAAGGATCAACCAGAACAAATGAAGAAGTTGGTGAGTTGAAGTCCTTGCATTGTTCACACAGTTTGTCTTGTCTTGCATGTATTAGAATCACATTGATACTCAGTTACTGTTGTATAGTTATTTTGCCTGTAATATACAATATACATGTATATATTTTTTAAACCAGCATTTGTTCCTTGTTTTCGCAACATAGTATAACTGTATAACTACCTATTTTTTATTATTTTCTTGCATTTTACAGATGCAGTGAGGACAAATGCCCATACCAAGAGGTGGAAAGGTATATAACAAGATGGCTACAACTTGCCCCTGACAGAGATGGAGGAAGGAAAGAGCGAAGTCGAATGTTCGTGTTTAATGTTTAAATTACTTTAATCAATCCTTTTCTTTTTTTTTAAATCTTTGTAATTGCAGGTATAAATAAGTGTTTAAGATGTTTTATATTTTTTCCTTTTTCAAGTAGGCATTTTAAGATGTTTCTTTGCTTTTTGCAAAACATTTATATTCAAGTTTCTTTGGACTTGTGCTGTGTCATTTAGTCATTTATTTAAAAGTATGCCTTTATACCTGTGCACTTTGGTTATTTGTTTATTATTAGTTTTAAATTGTTTATTGATAAACTGGTAATTTTCTAAATACATATAGTTTGTTTCATAATTCTGGTCTTTGTTTTTATATCATTTGCAAGAATATTCGGATTAAAATTTTTTTTAAAGTATGTTTGCATTTTCTTCAAAAGTTTTATTATAGGCTAAATGTTTTGTATCACATTATTCATTTGCTGTCATCTAAACACAAAAGTAGTATATAGATTATTCAAGAAACATCAATAAAGGTAGACATTTCGTACTAACGCGGCAAGAATGAACCGGGCCAGCTTTGGCGGGCAGTACGCATTAGTGACGGCCCGATTCTGGCTTGGTTGCGGCAGCGTCGGCATGGCTATGGCTGCCGCATCTGGCTGCCGCATTAGGGCCAGATTTGGCGAGTGAGTAAACACAAGCACGGCCCGAGTGTGGCAGACGGCAGCGGGCCGACGGGTAAGTATCCGGCAGGTGAGAATCAAACCGGAACTGGCCCGAGTGTATTTTGCTATCTGCAGCCATTTCTTAATAAATAAATAAATAAATGCCATTTACTAAATGCCAGGATCCTTCCTTTGGAGGAGGCTCCTCCAGAGCCAAGCCTAGAGTTTTGGAAAACTCCTCAGACTCTTTTGGAACTGGTAAACTTGTTCTTTTAAACAAGTAATATTTACATTTTGACATTTTAAACAGGGGGGTGCAGCGCTTTCTGAGTCATTGCAAATCTCCAGCCAGTACTTTTTTTCTTGCCTTAGCCCAAGCATAATGATTCAGATTTAAAGTAGATTTCCAGCAGACCATATCTGTGGAAACAAGGTTTATCTGCTGTTTTATTTTTATGGTTTGATCATTTTAAGAACTTTTATGGTTTCAAATGACAAAAGCCTGGGGGGCACTTTCTATGGGTCTAATAATGTCAGAAAATAATGTTCTTTATTTGGATGGAAGCCAACTACAACAAGTATACCAGTTCTCAAGAAGATTTGACAATTAATATAGCCACCAGTAAGAGCTAATATTAAAATAGTTCTTTGAACTTATAGTCATCTTGGTTTACACCTAGGTCACACACCTGTGAGCAGGGCTAGTGACAGGAGTCACAGGACGTCCTGTAACATCACTCTGAACCTGACAAACTGAGAGGTCAGGAACAGGTGCAGTGCAAAGCAGAAGTCTGGAGGTTTTGTGAAAGTATGACCATTAGACCAGCATTGCCTGCTGACCGGAAACATGCGTCGTTAAAGGATCCTCGTTTTATTTGTTCACATACAATGTGACGTGAGTAGAAACTCACACCTTAGGAACCAAACAGCAGTTCCTTCAGAATTTATGCAAATGTGTATTAAATTAATTAGATTTACAACCAATAAAGGTTTATGAATTGCACGAGAGATACTGTAACTGTGAATTAAAACTGGAAATGAGAGGAAACTGACGACTGGAAACTAACGACTGGACAGAACAAAATAGCACTGGAGCTGCTAATGTGGGATCTACAACATGATTTCATCCAAAGTAACTCAGGTCTAGGTAACAGCAAAACTAAAGCTTTTAACAAAAAGCTTCACACTCTGCAGAGGAATTGGCAGAGTATTCTGGAATAGAGTAATTGATTTTGACCTGGTTTTAAAAAATTGTCACAAAATAGTTAAAAAATAGAAATAGAATATATAAATAGAAAATTGACTGGGATTTGAAAATCTGTATTGAAATACATGTATTTGTGTGGCACTTCCATGTCTTATAACTTTGGTTTGTGTTGATTTCCATGTATCTTGTTGGTGAGATTGATGGATGTGGCCATTGCTGGGTCAACATTCCTGGACATGCACCTGCCCAACGACTGTGGTCGAGGCTTTGACCTCAGATGAACACTTTGATATCTGAGGGGCTTTTTTTTTTCGGGACAACAGCTCCAGGATGGATCATACTACAGTCCTAAGGATCGTATGGTTCATTGAAGTTATTATGCTTAAGAGAATTGATTTTAATCATGATGAATGTGCATAAGTCTCACTCCATGTGTTTTTCTTTTTCGTTACAGGTACAGTAATGGACAGGCAGGGACAGGCCGGAGACCTTGAGTCCGATGGGGTGACCAGCTTAACCTCAGGCATATTTTTCTACTTTAATTTGGAGTGATACTGTGCTTTGATTTATGTACTTTTACAAATTTGCTTTTGAAGAATCATTGAATGACTCTAATAGAGTCCCATTTGATTGTGAACATATCCCTGTATAATCATTTTTGTCTTTGATTTGAAATGTGTTTGAGATTCAGTTGAAGTGATTACATAAAGTTGATGCTTGATGTATGTGTTAACGGCGCCTTGGGGCAAGGGGTGGAGCATGAACGTGAAGAAGAACACAGTTTAGCTGCTGCAGCTTTAAAGTCAAAGCATTGCCACTGTTTTCCATAAACGGACATTTCAATGTTTTTGTATTTTCTCCAGATATTCAGCTGGTAGCAGTATAGTGTCCTTTTTTCGAATTTCTTGCTCTAAACAGCCAAAGACGGGGTCAGGGGGCATAAAATTATGGCCTCGGACAGGAAAGCTATACTCCATTCGTAACTCTTTGAACTTGCGCTTTCTCAGGGCAAAAAGCATTGCTAGAACATTAATATTTTTGTTTTGCCAATAGCAAGAATCAGAGAAGAGATACTCTTTAAGTTCATTGCAAGCAACTCTACCTAAATAATGTTGCAAATCAGATGCAATCATATTGCTGTCTTTTTTGTTTTCATTCTCTAACCATGTGTAGAAACGAATGTCGTCTTTTCTCTGACTCAGACCATGACCAAGATGACGCACAACACCAAAAACTTACTGGTACAGCTGTCTAGAAAAGTAAGTCTGCCCAATGGGCAACTTTGGTAACACCTTATTTTACATAAGCAAGCAGAGTTTATGCATCTGGAAGGTACTTTCTACCAGAAGCACCCCGACGAGCATAATGGCTGGCTCTGCAGGTGAATGTTTTTATGTGATCCTTCACCGCCTCCCTCTTGGCTGCTCTTTCTTCTAATTTCCGAGCACCACCGCAGTGTTCTGGCATTGGCAACCCATTCTGCACACAGTACTTTGTGATGTTGCAGAGCTGATCTTTCTTGACACCTGTAATCACAGAATAAATTCTTTCAACTGTTGCCACATCCTACCAAACAGATCAGCTCATCAGATTAAGATGAGGCAAA
Source organism: Neodontobutis hainanensis (assembly GCA_024349245.1). Taxonomy (NCBI): domain Eukaryota; kingdom Metazoa; phylum Chordata; class Actinopteri; order Gobiiformes; family Odontobutidae; genus Neodontobutis; species Neodontobutis hainanensis. The sequence continues at coordinate 39,306 of JALDNG010000372.1, read as the reverse complement.
ATAAAATAAAATCACTAACCAAGTATTGATTAGAAAACTAATACATTCCTTGAGTTCCTAATTATGAGAAAACATTATCCACTGAGAGGCATTATTCAATTTGTACATTTGATTTAATGATTTCATAGTGATTCTACAATATACTTAAACAAAGCTAATAAACAGCAGCCCCTATCACCAAAGGTATTCTGAATAACAATGTAATAACAGAATAATAGTAGTAATATTAGTTATTAAAGCCATTAGTTGTCATGTCTGAAACTCCAGTGGTCTGTAATACTCCTAACAATGAAAGTAGTTGATTTGGACTGGATTTTGGACTTACTAGCTTACTAATGTTTACATTCTGCCTAATTGTTTTGTATGTTCTATTACTAAAATAATTATAGTATATTAATATGTATATAATATGTGAAATTAAATACTCACAAAACAGGCTTATAAACGTGGCTTTGCCAACCGGGATTCTCTCCTCTATCTCGGTCACGACAGAGTACTCCACCGTCAGTTCTCTCGTCTTCTGCTGTGCTGAATTTTCTACTTTGGGTCGTCTATGTTTTACTGTCTCAATGTTCATATAAGACAATAGCATCTTGTTTCACCTTGTCTGTAGTAGAGTAAAGGATTTGATTTATGTATTATCTCCTCTGAAGACAGTGGCTGCCTGCCATACATACAGCTATGTTATGTGTACAAGCAACACTGGGTGCTCCTCCACTATGCCGCGACTTTATTGCCACTTTACGTTTGCCTGGTTTTCTATTTCTTTTTTTGCCCAAATGTTGATAGGAGACAATAGTCTCCTCTGTTTCTATTGTCAAAAATCAAATGTTTCTACAGCTAAACCTCCTGTTCCAATCATTTATTGCTGCCGAAGCCAGTGCCGCCATTTTGGTGTCACATGATCAAAATGCGCTGCGCTGATTGACTCAATGCATTTTTCGGGTTCCGCTAAGAAAGAGCTGTGACGTGTAGCGCAGGGGTGTCAAACTCATTTTATCTCAGGGGCCTGCATAGGGAAAAATCTATTTCCAAGTGGGCCGCACCAGTAAAATCATGGCATAATAATTAAAAAATTACAATAATTTCAGATTGTTTCTTTTGTTTTAGTTTGGTCCAAGCACAATACAAGCACATTCTGAAAATGTACACATCACAAATAATCCTCTTGACAGAACACTTCAAATTAGCTGAAAATTCTGAAGATACAATTGGTGCAATTTTAAGAACACAATGCCTCAGTGATTGTTACTTAAACTTCGTCTCAGTGTATCTACAAGGTTATACAACTTTAAGTCACAGCCAATCTATGATTGAATAAATACAAACTCTTCCAGGCAGGGCAGGACTGGGACAAAAAAAGGCCCTGGCACTTTTGCTCAGACCGGAAGAGTTATTTGGAAGAGTTATTAAAAGTACACTTAGTAAGGATCCATTTTGGTTATATAGTCCTGTATTCTTGAAGAACAAGATTTCTAGATGGACAAAGTGCTCCATGTTATAAAAGCTAGTTAACCCTTTAGAACCCAATATAATGTGGATGTAGAATACTGCTAATTCTAAAAAGAAATGTTTTTTTTTTCCAATGAACCAGACAGCAGAAAAACTAGTTTACAATTGCAAGTATAGGCTACTTTGTTTTAAAGAGCACAAACCCCTCTTTAATATGACACCAAACAAGATTTACCTCTCATTGTTGAGATATTTCCCTTAAAAAAAAAAGAAAACCAACCTATATTACCAAATTACTCACACAAAACGTCCTAAAAATATACGATATTCATATTATTCACTCACCGTAAATATTGCATATTAATGATGTTGGAAATTCATTAGAAACATGAGCAAATATCTACTTCGTTGAATATACAGCTAAACAAAAATATGCAGCTTTCAAAATGCAAGGCGGATTTTAATCCAAGTATTGTCATTTGTCAAAAGCTGACCAAAACCCCTTTAAATTGGCCAAACAAGGTGTCAATCAAATGCTAACACTGTTGCACACACCTGTTAGCATTTTATTAGCATTTTTCTGCGGTCGAAAAGGAATTATTATTTTTCTTTGTTTATGCTTTTATTTACCAATGACAAAAAGTGTCGCAGCTGATTTCAAGTTGGAAATACTTTTCAGCAGTTTTTGTGCCTTGGAGGCTCTATGTCTTTTGTAAATAATTATTTTACTGGATATTATTCCCTGGATCTTTACGACCACAAAAGCTTATGGGGATTTTTTTGCTGTTCGAGTCCAAGAGAGGCCTCAAGGTAAGACAAATCCAAACCTGTAAAACAGGCTTTGGTGTCAGCGCTGTGGTTGTAATGTCTTAAAATGGTTTATATTGTCTGAAAGCTTTAATTTGATGTATACATTTTTGGGATGGAGGAGCTCGCACCAACGCTGTTTTTTTCTGGAAACGTGTTAACGTCCCGAGACCGGGACGCTGCACGTTATCATGGAATTGTAATGATGTGGACTGGACCGCTGTTCGCCTGTTAAAGACCATGGTCCGGACTTCCGGTTTGGCATTCGATGGAGTGAGACGGGTGGATTTGGGCGCTCCTGCATATTTTATTAAAATAACCTCAAGGGTGTCGGATAGACTCGTTGTGAACATATTTTGCTTTTGTGAGTTTATATTATCTTACTTAAACACTGATATGCCTCCAAAACCCAAGCCTGCAAATGATTAAGCACTGTCACGGGCGCGGCCTGTTTCTGAAGCCTCCCGTGCATGTCGCCAACGGATTTTAGGGCTGAATCGCGGGTCTGCCCTTTCAAGAACAAATGACTGGTTTCAAAAAAAAGCTCCAGCTTGCTATGGCTGAGAGTATGAGGCAAATGCTCAGAATTGCTGAATGTAAAGATGGAGCTAAGTTCTAGCTTATCGGCTATCAACACGTGTAAGTAACATGGAAGGCTCCTTATTGGCCTGCACGGATGATGTGACCTCACTCCAAAATAAAGTGGAGAGACTTTCAGCCCAGTGCATCTCTCTAGAGCAGCAGTTTCCAAAGTGGAGGTCGCGATTTCCAGATTTTTTTTTTATTTAAAAAAATTTTTATGATTATTATTTTTATATATTTTTAAAAAGGTTGTAATGATGCAAGTATAAATTTAGGATATTTAAAATAAACTGAAAGTAAAACTTTGTAAAACTTAGTAAAACTTTGTTTTCTCCGATTAATTATGACTTAATTAAAGTTAAGTGACGGCTTGTTGCCAAGACCGTGGGCTTTTTTTCATGTCTGCGGGTTGAAGTGACTATACAATTATGTTATATTTAGCGCCAGAAATACTCATTTTAAGAGGAAACCCTGGCAAAAAAAACATATATTGTACCCTCCGGAATGCATTTTTTTGACCAGGGAACCCCTAAAAATGCGATTGGACTTGTTTTGGGCTAGTTTTGAGTTGCAGTTGGGCGGGTTTTGTTGTGAAAACCTGGCAACCCTGCAATTTATAGTACAACAACATGCGCTAGATATATGCACATTTAGTGTTTTGCTAAACTGCGATCGGTCTATTTTGAGATATAAACTTGATTAAAAAAATGAAACAGTGGTCATTATCATCAAAAGAAAAAGAGAAGGAAGCAGAGATGCCTGCTAGAACTACCCCCCACCTCTGGAAGGGCAGCCCGCCACACCCATGTCCTGCAAACGGACCATCCCTCCTCGAAAGCAAGAAAATACAGAGAGGAATACATAAGATATGGTTTCACGTGCATTCTTTGGATCTGGTGCCAGATCATGCTGGAATGTTCCAAACAGCCAGAAAATCCTGATATTCCTGTCTTCTGTACAGATGTATCGACGTACGCATTCCTTTGCAGGAACACGGCCAATGGCCATCCTCTGGGCAATGACCCTGAAGAAGATTTTACCCTTGACATTCAATTGTCATGTCCTAGTGTTGTGTGTTTATCTGTTTGTGTAATGTATTTCATTTCCTGTGTTTTATTGTGAAATCACTAAACCCTGTCTGTGTTCCAGATTGTCTTCCTGCCCTGGTGTCTTTCCCTCCACTGTGATTACTTGCTCCGTCCTAATGTGTTCCACCTGTGTCTCATTGTGTTCCCTTTATAGTCTGTGTGTTTTCCCCTGTCCTGTGCCAGATTGTCTTTACCTCAGTGTGAGCTTTCCAGCGTTTCTTCGCATAGTATTTGATAGATTCTAGTATTTTTGACCTTTGCCTTTTGATTATGTCTCTCGGATTTTGGATTTGTACCTTTGCCTCGGAAAGTAAAGAACTTCAAAGCTCTGTCTATTGTGGGATCTGCTTTTTGAGTCCTTTTGCCTGGTGCTGACAGTACAATCTGGCCACTAACATGGACTCCGCAGATCCAGTGTGTGCCGCTCTGCAGGCACAGGGACAAAGGATTCATCTTCAGGAGGAGCAGGTTGGGTTGCTCCAACATGAGATGAGGGCTTCAGCAGAGAGCCATGAGCGGGCTTATTCCCAACTTTCTGCACAGATTGGATATGTCGTTGAACAGATGCAGAGGAAGGAGGCCTCGTCATTGTCAGCGGAGAGTGCTGTTACTGACCAGGTGCCGGCTGAAGCGACCCTGAGAACGGTCACTCGTGAGTCAGCACATATCCGGCTGTCTAGCCCGGAGAGATTCACGGGTGAGTCGGGGGATGGTCGTCCCTTCTTGTCCCAATGTAAGCTTCACTTTGAGTTTCAGGCGTCCTCTTTTCCATCAGATCGGGCTAAGATGGCTTACATTATCTCATATTTGTCCGGCCGTGCGAGAGCATGGGCCACAGCTGAATGGGATAGAGAGTCAGCAGCTTGCAACTCGTTACCTTTGTTTTTAGAGACATTTACTCAAGTTTTTCAAACTATCACTCCGGGCCGTGAAGCAGCGAAGGCACTAGTAACTTTGAAACAGGAACGCCGTAGCGTTTTTGATTATTCTATTGAGTTTCGCACATTAGCAGCAGACAGTGGGTGGAATCAACTAGCTCTTGTGGATGCATTTTTCAATGGTCTTTCTGAAAGAGTCAAGGACTATCTGACCCCGCTTGATCTACCCACCGAACTCAACGCTCTAATTGCTTTGGCTTCTAGGATTGATAATAGACTTCGGGAGAGAGTGAGATTCCGCCCTCAGCCAGACAGTTACCTAGGAAGGAGGGGGGCCTCTAGGGGGGAGGTTTTTTCGGTGCCCGCAAGTTCTGCTCCTGCCTCTTCCCTTCTAACTGAGGAACCCATGCAGATGGGTCAGACCAGGCTCTCTTCTGCTGAGAGGAATCGACGCATGAGGGAGGGGCGTTGCATCTACTGTGGTCAGCTGGGCCATTTTCTCTCCACGTGTCCAGTTAGACGAGGAGGTAGGTCACCTAGATCCTCCATTTTGGTAAGCCCGGCTATTATCAAGACCGATATCAGTCGACAACTCTCCAAGGTTTGGTTAACTAACACTTCTCACTCTCGCAGTTTTTTAGCACTTATTGATTCGGGAGCTGATGCCAACTTTATGGACAGCAATCTTGATGCTGGGTTGGGACTATCCGTAATTCCCTTGGACTCGCCAATGGAGGCTACTGCTCTTGATGGCCGGCTCCTGTGCACCGTTACTCATCATACTAGCCCTGTAGTTCTATCTTTTCCGGATCATCATTCCAAGAGACTCAGTTTTTTTCCTGTTTCACATCCCTGCACCCTGTGATCTTGGGCTACCCCTGGCTCATTCTACATAACCCGCACATAGACTGGTCCTCGGGAGTTATATTATCGTGGGGAGATCAGTGCAGATCCCGGTGTTTCCAGTCCTCCTCTTCCGTTCCTGATGCGCGTGGAGACATTCTCTCATCAGAGGAGACCCCGTGCGCAGATTTGGCTACAGTTCCTGAGGTCTACTGGGAACTACGAGAGGTGTTTAATAATAACACTTCCACCACACCGGCCTTATGACTGTGCCATCGAACTCCTCCCTGGAGCTTTTCCACCCAAGGGACGTCTGTACTCCCTATCCAACCGTGAGCGGGGTGTCATGGATGAATACATAGCTTCCTCACTCAAGACTGGTATTATTCGTCCTTCCTCCTCTCCCGCCGGTGCTGGATTCTTCTTTGTTGATAAGAGGGACAAGACGCTTCGTCCTTGCATTGATTAACGGGGATTGAATGACATAACAGTGAAGAACAGGTACCCCCTTCCATTAATCGCGTCTTGTTTTGAACTGTTACAGGGGCTAAAGTTTTTACGAAGTCGGACTTAAGAAATGCGTATCACTTGGTCAGAATCAGAGAGGGTGACGAGTAGAAGACTGCGTTCAACACCCCTAGTGGCCATTATGAGTACTTAGTGATGCCATTTGGGTTGACTAATGCGCCTGCGGTTTTTCAGGCTCTGGTTAATGATGTACTAAGAGAGATGCTGAACAAATTTGTTTTCGTGTACATTGATGACATTCTCATTTTTTCTCCTGATTTAGAGACTCACATTGTCCACGTTAAGCAGGTGATTGGCAAACTTCTGGAGAATCATCTGTATGTTAAGGCTGAGAAGTGTGAATTTCAGCAGAACAGAATTACGATGTTGGAGATAGATAGTTGCTGGCAATTAAAGTAGCTCTGGAGGAGTGGAGACATCTGCTGGAGGGTATGCAGCAACCTTTTCTAGTTTGGACTGATCTGATGGAATACCTTGAGGCAGCCAAGAGATTGAATCCCCCGACAGGCCCGATGGGCTCTATTCTTTTCCAGATTTAATTTCACCGTATCATATCGCCCAGGCTCCAAGAATATCAAGGCTGACTCTCTCTCCAGACTGTTTTTCCCTGACAGACCCTAAAGAGGCTTCCTCCATCCTGCCAGGTTCCTGTTTCCTGGGGGCCATTACCTGGAGCATTGATAGAAGAGTCCGGGAGGCTCTTCGAGCCATTGATGCGCCACCGGGGGTTCCACCTAATCGCCTCTTTGTACCACCAGCACTACGAGGACAGGTAATATCTTGGGCTCATTTGATGCAGGTGTCCTGTCATCCTGGAGGGCACAGGACACTGTTTAGAGCTCAAGAGAGGTTCTGGTGGCCAAACAAAGAGGGAGGTTACTGAATATGTTGCAGCTTGTGATATTTGCTCCCGTAATAAGACCTCCAATTCGCCCATCTCTGGTCTGCTGCATCCGTTGCCTGTACCCCATCGTCCTTGGTCGGACATCTCGGTGGATTTTGTTACTGGGTTACCTGTTTCGGAGGGTGACAATACTGTGCTTACTGTGGTAGATAGGTTCTCCAAGATGGTGCGGTTCATCCCTCTGCCCAAACTGCCTTCTGCTAAGGAGACGGCAGAGGTTTTATTAATTCATGTATGCAGAATTTTTGGTTTCCCCAGGAACGTGCTATCCGACCGTGGGCCGCAGTTTGTAGCAGGTTTCTGGAGTGCTTTCTGCAGCCTTGTGGGTGCAACTGTCAGTCTGACTTCAGGCCATCATCCTCAGACCAATGGGCAGACTGAACGAGTCAATCAGGATCTGGAGGTGGGATTAAGATGTTTGACCTCGAGGAACCCCACATCTTGGAGTAAGGTACTGGGATGGTTGGAATACGCACATAACACTTTGCCGAATGCATCTACTGGCCTGTCACCATTTCAGTGTGTGTTTGGATATCAGCCACCCTTGTTTCCTGCTTTAGAGCAAGAGGTCAGTGTTCCATCTGCTCTGGCCTTAGTTCGCCGTTGCCGCCGCACATGAAGTCAGGCTCGACAAGCCCTTCAAAGGAGCTCTGACCTATACAAGACAGTTGCTGATCGGAAGAGGAGGGAGGCTCCAACTTACCGAGTGGGACAGAAGGTGTGGCTATCCACTAAGGATATTCCGTTACGAGTAGAGTTCCGTAAGCTAGCACCACGATTCATTGGTCCTTTCCCTGTGTCCAAAGTCTTGAACTCTGTTGCGGTCAGACTAAAGCTCCCCGGGACTATGAAAGTCCACCCAACATTTTATGTAAGCCGGATAAAGCCTGTAAAGGAGAGCTCTTTGGTCCCTGCCTCCAGACCCCCGCCACCCCCCCGGATCATTGATGGTGGGCCGGTGTATACTGTGCGGAAGTTGATGGCAGTTCGTCGCAGAGGGCGAGGGTTCCAGTACCTTGTGGATTGGACGGGATACGATCCCGAGGAGAGGTCCTGGGTACCGGCCAGGGACATTCTGGACCCAGACCTCATTTGGGATTTTCACCATCGCCACCCAGAGGATCCTGAGCCGTCCGGTGACGGCTCGTAAGGGGGGGGGGGGTACTGTCATGTCCTAGTGTTGTGTGTTTATCTGTTTGTGTAATGTATTTCATTTCCTGTGTTTTATTGTGAAATCACTAAATCCTGTCTGTGTTCCAGATTGTCTTCCTGCCCTGGTGTCTTTCCCTCTACTGTGATTACCTGCTCCGTCCTAATGTGTTCCACCTGTGTCTCATTGTGTTCCCTTTATAGTCTGTGTGTTTTCCCCTGTCCTGTGCCAGATTGTCTTTACCTCAGTGTGAGCTTTCCAGCATTTCTTTGTATAGTATTTGATAGATTCTAGTATTTTTGACCTTTGCCTTGTCTTTTGATTACGTCTCTCGGATTTTGGATTTGTACCTTTGCCTCGGAAAGTAAAGAACTTCAAAGCTCTGTCTATTGTGGGATCTGCTTTTTGAGTCCTTTTGCCTGGTCCTGACATCAATAAGGAAATTGGGCGGAATTGGCTGATGTTCACTGCTTCATTCTCCTTAGGGATCAGGTATCAGGGATTGAGTATAATCTTCTTTTGCCAAGCTGTTCACCATAAGCCTCCAGAGGACCCTTAGGACATCTGGTGCGTTCTTATACACTTTGTACGGTACTCCATTTGGCCCCCCGGGGCTGATGCTGTTCGTGCCCGTCGAACTGTCTTCCACCTCTTTCCATGTCGGAGGGCTGGTCTCAATATGATGTACCGGGGAGTTCAATGGGTGGGATATCTGATGGAATGGCCAGATGTTCATATCGTTTTGGGTCAAAGTTTGTTGTTCTCAGGTGCTCATCTAGGTCTTTCTTTGTTGTTTTTAGAGCGCCACTTTTTTCCTTCATGAAGAGACTTTTGAGGAACTTGAAGGGGTCTTTATAGAATCGAGTTCTAGTTTGCTTTTTCTTCCTTCTGCGTTTCCGTAGGTTCTCTGCTCTAAGGAGGGATGCCAACCAAGTTTTGATATCAGCCTGAAGTGCCTGTATGCCCGCCTTTTCCTCTTCCGAGGCCTTCTTCCACTGTTTCTTAAGCTGTCTCCTTTCTTGAACGAGGCACTTGATTTCTTGTTGCCTCCTGGAGACTGGTGGGGTTGGAACCTTTCTCCCACCTTTTGCCTCTTGCACTCCAAAGCGTTCTGCCCCATACTCATAAATGATGTCCCCAATCCTCTCCAACTTCTTCTCCACTGCCCCTCAAAGTTTCTCGAGGGTCAAGGTAAGGTCATTATTCACTGTTTCCCACAACTTCTTGTCACTGGCGCCAGGCCACTTCACATACGGTCTGTGCCCTGGTAGTCTCTTCTCGACTGCAGGACTGGGAGGCTGGTTGAGTTCCACTCCTGTTGTCGGTTCCACCTCAGTTGTTACTTCTGTGCTTGAGTTTACATCCTCCATAACAGTGGTACTGATGCACTGCAAACTATGGTTTTCGTCCAGTTGCTGTGCTTCATTCGACTGATTTGATCGCTTTCGCAGAAAGAGATCAATGCGAGGCCTCTGTCTCTCTATACTCACACACCCCTTCTTCCCCTGGTGGATCCTCAACCCATGGTGTGATGTAACTTTCCTCCAACCACAGACGCATACCTGCATCTGTTTGTGGCCCGCTGTTGCAGCGTAACTTGTGGCCGTTGCTGTGGTGTTCTCTTGTGCTATGCTTCCATTATTCATAGTCGTTTCCAGTCCAGTCGTTACCATGTTGTCAGTTAAAGAGTCATCTTCCACCCCCACTCTCGCAGACTCTAGGGGTAATCTCGTATGTTGCCTTTCTGTAGCTAAAGCGGGTGTTTCCAACATACTGCGAAGCATGAGAAACTACAGAAATGGGAAGCTAGCCCATGACTGTTCCAGTGGGGTCTATTCCCTCCTGTCAGCCGTCTCTCCGTGCCGCCACAAGGACTTTCCCCTGTTGTCAGCTGATCTTTCTCAGTAGTCACTGGACAAGTCCAGATATTCAGATTTAAAAAAAACACAGGATAAGATGTTACTATCCTTTTGTGCAAGCATTTCCAATAGTTCATGTTGGTTATATCATTTTCAGTTTTTAAATATACATTTAAATTAATTTTACATACTCAAAGCATTATCCCATGATTGTATATCAAACATTGCATCTTGCTAGTTATCGCATATCACATTTTTCTTCAATATCAAGCAGCCATAATACAAATGATTCTAGTATTCACAAGTTAGCTCTACTTTTTTGATATTTTTTTATACCATGCCTCTGAATACTCAGCTGATACTTTTGTTTGAATACTGAACGATGAATACTTGTTGTAATCATGTCCCTAAGCCTAATGTGCTCAAATTTGAGTTTTTGTACATTTTCGTTTGATTGCCATGAATAGGATTTATAAATGCACAGCTATGAACTTGCTGTATAATAATGATATTATCTTACTTTTTCAAAGATAAATAACAAAAACAAAACACATTTTTAATTATTTTACAACTATTTCACAGCTCTTGATGTATTTTGGAGAACATCCCCTGTCCAAGAAGGAGAATCCACTGTCATGGTGGAAAATCAGTGCAGCGCACTATCCAACACTGGCAAAGACCTTGATGTGTATTCCGACCACATCCACGCCATCAGAGTGTCTGTTTTCAGCAGAAAACATTGCTTCACAAGTTGTGTTTGGTGTTTAAGGTTTTACTTATTTTATTTTATTTTTTTTACATTGTGCATATCTGTTTATTTTTTCTCTTTCTTTTTCCTTTAACCCTCGAGGGGCGGGGTGGAGACTGTGGCTGATCTCACTATTTCTCATATTTACCTCAAATGGCCAATAATATGAATTGTTCTGTTAAATTTCTTAGTTGGAATATTAAAGGCTTCGCAGTTAAGCGGTCGAGAGTGTTCTCTCATTTGAAATGAGCCTGTTGTTTATTTTTTTTTACAGGAACCAAAAATCAAGTCAGACTGAAATGTCCCTGGGTTGCTGAAGTGTTCCATTCTAGTTTCAACTCTAAGCCCAAAGGGGTTGCTATCCTGATTGGTAAATCATCTCCATTCACACTGTCCAAAATGGTAAATGGTAAGAATTTATATAGCGCTTTCATGCACCCTTCTCGGGCACCCAAAGCGCTTTACATCGTTCTTCCACTCACCCCATTCACACACATCCACTCCTGGGGCAGACAGAGAGGGGGGCTGCCACACAAACGGCGCTCAACCTTCTCCTACCACCACCAAACACACTTCTACAGTCACACACATTCATACACCAGTGCTACGGACACTGGGAGCAAGGTGGGTTAAGTGCCTTGCCCAAGGACACAACGACAGTATGAACTGTGGGGAGAGCGGGAATCGAACCTACTACCTTCCGGTTGAAGGACGGCCGCTCTACCACTGAGCCACTGCCGCCCCATTTACCATATATTTTGCCACTAAATCCGTGATTGCTTTCCACCGGGGCCTTTTCTTGTCATAGGGGTTACAATTCTAAAATCTTTCTAAGATTGTAGTTTGTTTTTTTGCGGGTGTGTGTGAACTGCAGTCTTGTTCTCTTCGTTGAGGGGCACACACCTCCCACTCGGTTGCATGCCTCTGTTTAAAATGCTGGAATAAATTTGTTGTGCTGCTACCTTTGGTAGCAACAGCTTTTATACACACTTTGCAATGTGGCGTTATTTGTTCTGTGTCTGACACTAAAAAAGCAAACCAATTCCAAACAACGGATGAAACGATGCCTTTCTCCGGAACAAGCTCTGCGCTGTTAACTGCCATGTTGTCTGTGTGTGGCTGTAAGGAAAGAGGGGGAGGGCGAGCCCACTCTGAACTACGGAAGTCTAAGGGGAGAGCCGGTGGTGGAAGTTAAAGAGAAAACCGATTTTCATTAAAAACAAATCGCCCTTAACGTCAAATTCGAGTTAATTGTAAAAATCGATTTATTGCCCAGCCCTAGTTAATAGACAAAATGTTATATTTTGTTTTGGGTTATTGAAAGTATGTAAATTTGTGTTAAAATAAGCTACATGTGAAGGTTAAATGAATACAATTGTATTTTGGAAAATTTTAAGATACTTACTACTATTATAAGTTGATTGAACAATATAACAATGTTCTATTGTGAAATGCAGAATAAAACCTGCAGTCAAATGATGCACAAGACGAAGTCATCTGTCTCTTGTATTCTTTTCTCAGGGTTTACATTTTTACCCCTCTCATTCATGGGAGGGGAAACACATTCACTGCGCAAACCCCTGATAGTTAAATATTTATGTTCAAACAAAAGCAATCAAAGAAAATGTTATTAATTTGTCCTCGCAGGGGCACTTGGCCAGAGATTGCAAATGGCTGAAACCCAGGCAAGGATAGCCAGAGCGCATGCATGTCCCAGGTTTTGAAAAGTGCGTAAGCCTACATGAGGCTCGTTAAACGTGAGGGACTATGGTACAGTGCCTTGCGAAAGTATTCGGCCCCCTTGAACTTTGCGACCTTTTGCCACATTTCAGGCTTAATAGAGGCATAAAGATATGAAACTGTAATTTTTGTGAAGAATCAACAACAAGTGGGACACAATCATGAAGTGGAACAAAATGTATTGTATATTTCAAACTTTTTTAACAAATAAAAAAAATAAAAATTGGGCGTGCAAAATTATTTAGCCCCCTTAATATGTGCATTACTTGTACATTAGGCAAAATTAATTAACGTGAAATTACAAAAAATCAATGATAAAGACACAAGTAACAAAAAGTACACACCTGCTTTCTCTCCACGGTGCTACCTTGCAAATCTTCGCCAGCTTAGCATAAATTAGCAAAAGCATTCACAGGTGTTTTACAATGTCATTTCACTTCAAAACACAATTACACAGATACATTGCCGAAGTTTTGTCCCAACACTTGTACTGTTTTCATGTGATTCCAAGACCTTTACACAAACCTGAGAAAAGATTACAAGATACAGATGACTTCATCTTGTGCATCATTTGACTGTCATAGACTTTTCTGTTTGCCCTGAGTTGTCCTATAGATGTACCAAGTTAACATACGCAGAAGTATAAATGCTCACGACGGTGTCACCTACGTGTGTAGCCTACAGTATACTACGGCGTACACCCGACGGAGAAGTATAAATCGGCCTTTAGAATAGACCTGTCTTTTAAAAAACAACAGAAAATAGCTGCTTCATTCCACAAACACCAAACTTAGGCAAAATGTGCTAAACACGTGTGTTCAATAGACAGTGCTTTTTCTTGTTGTTTTTGCTCAATTTATATATTTCTTTTATTAAATTTCTTCTGCAAAATGATCCTCAAATCAAATCAAATTGACCCACTAAATGTGCGCAAAAATTTTATTTTATTGACCACTAAACTCAAGCCTGGCAAAAAAATTATGTATTTGAAGTATTTGAAAAAATAATAAAAAGAAATGACTCAGTGGTGACCCCTGGACTCATAACCAGGCCAAAGAATAAAACAGGTCAGTGCACAATATCAATAAGTATAAAGTATATAGAGCTGTAAAGGAACAACCTTGCAAAAAGACAGCCACTAATAATTAAAAGAATGGTGAAAAAGTCCAGAAATGAGTCCAGTATTGCTTCTCTTCAGCTGAGCTCTCTGCTTGTTCAAAACTATTACTCAGGTTTTTGCTTTGATTTGTCTCCATTGGGTGCACGTGGCAGAGTGGTTAGCACTCCTGCCTCACAGCAAGAAGGTCGTGAGTTCTAAAAACCTGGCCGAATCAAATATTCTCGGCTGTCTCCGGTCTTTCTGTGAGGATATATGTATGTCCTCCGTGTGTTAACATGGGTTCTCTCTGGGTACTCCGGCTTCCTCCCACCGTCCAAAGACATAATCGGCAACTAAGTGTCCTTAATGAATGAATGTGAGAGAGATTGGTTGTCTGTCTCTATATGTCTGCCCTGCGACTAACTGGCCACTGTCCAGGGTGTACCCCGCCTCACGCCCAAAGCTGCTGGGATAGGCTCCAGTCACCTGCAACCCCGAACGGAACAAAGAGGTAGAAAATTAATAAATGTCTCCATTCTGGTTATTTGGGGTAGTACCAAAGCATTAAAAGGCATTAACATGTTGCGGTGAAGAATGTGTCCACTATTTTTTTTTGGTACTATTTTACCAGAAAATCCAAATTTTAAAGAAACGTCATTAAAAATCTTGTCTGCTGCAGTTTTGCCAGATTTGTTGTGAGTTGGGTAGGCCTGAACTAACTTAAAGAAATGATCAAGTAACACCAACATACATACTCATACCCTTTCCTGCTTTTTTCAAGGTGAGAGTCGATTAGATGTCTATTAGATAGAAACCCTTGCAAATTGTACTTTGGACTGTTTATTACATTTACATACCTGAGCGATTAAAACTCAATATCTCTCTGCATTTTAGACCAGTAGAACCTGTCCTAGTTCAACACATGCACTACCTTTAAGTGACTCATTTCACAATGAAGGTATTTGTACACCAGTTATTTACACACTCACCTAAAGGATTATTAGGAACACCATAGTAATACTGTGTTTGACCCCCTTCTGCCTTCAGAACTGCCTTAATTTTATGTGGCAATGATTCAACAAGGTGTTGAAAGCATTCTTTAGAAATGTTGGCCCATATTGATAGAATAGCATCTTGCAGTTGATGGAGATTTGTGGGATGCACATCCAGGGCACGAAGCTCCCGTTCCACCACATCCCAAAGATGCTCTATTGGGTTGAGATCTGGTGACTGTGGGGGCCATTTTAGTTCAGTGAACTCATTGTCATGTTCAAGAAACCAATTTGAAATGATTCGAGCTTTGTTACATGGTGCATTATCCTGCTGGAAGTAGCCATCAGAGGATGGGTACATGGTGGTCAAAAAAGGATGGACATGGTCAGAAACAATGTTCAGGTAGGCCGTGGCATTTAAACCATGTCCAAATGGCACTAAGGGGCCTAAAGTGTGCCAAGAACATATCCCCCATACCATTACACCCCTAGCCTGCACAGTGGTAACAAGGTATGATGGATCCATGTTCTCATTCTGTTTACGCCAAAATCTGACTCTACCATCTGAATGTCTCAACAGAAATCGAGACTCATCAGACGAGGGAACATTTTTCCAGTCTTCAACTGCCCAATTTTGGTGAGCTTGTGCAAATTGTAGCCTCTTTTTCCGTTTGTAGTGGAGATGAGTGGGTCTTTTGCTGTTTTAGCCCATCCGCCTCAAGACCAGCCCGTCTGGCACCAACAAACATGCCACGCTCAAAATTGCTTAAATCATCTTTCTTTCCCATTCTGACATTCAGTTTGGAGTTCAGGAGATTGTCTTGACCAGGACAACAACCCTAAATGCACTGAAGCAACTGCCATGTGATTGGTTGAGTAGTGTTCACTCAATGTAAAAATTACTTGTTTGCATTTTTTGGGTTATTGGGGCACTAATAACACAATTAATAAAAATAAATAATTATATACCACCCAGTTTTTTAAATATAGGCCTCTACCAAATGGTTGAGATGCTGCTTGATGGTAAAAGTACATATTACATAATAATAAATGTATAATAGCATTTAAATGATCATTTAATACCTACAAAGACAAAAACAAAGTTGAAAATGTAAAAATACCATGAAACAATTCATGTCAAGTAAATTTTATTTCAACAAAAGAACTTCGCTCCCATTTTCTGCATAAAATTCCAACAATTTTAACGACAAATGGTTGTGAAAAAAATTGTGAAAAAAATATATGGGGCCCTCTCCAACTTCTCAGCTCTGCTGTGTATAATCTCCAAAGAACTTTTGTTCTTGAATTGATTGAACTCAAAAACGAAACATCTTTCAAATAAAATGCGCAAGCAAAATAGGACCTATGGGACCCTTGGCCACGTTATTTTCGATGGTATGCTGCGACGCATTCCCTCTCTCTGGTCAAGCACAGGAAAACATTGCACTTCCCACATTTCCATCTTGACACACCCTTTGGGCAGAGGCAGCACCGGGCCCCGGTTGTCAGTACGAAGTGGCAAATGTCCATAGTTGTCGTAGCGCACATCTGGTTGTGGTTTGGGGGGTCTTGGGGGGAGGCACTTCTTCTCACAGGACATTTGTGGTGCAGAGGCAGATGATGGTCTGCCAACTATGGGTGCTGCCTTGTTGACTTGTTTCAAACTGTGAGCCACAGCCAGGCGAAATCTTTTGAGAGGCATTGTTTTTTCCTTCAGTAGGCCACAGTCTCTCTTGTAGACCAGCCAGGCATTGGAGATGGACAGGTCAAGGATGTAACCAAACAGGGGGAAGTACCAGCGTCGTGACTTGGCAGGAGTCTTGTACAGGTGAACCAGCATGTCAGAAAGATCAATGCCACCCATATGCTGATTGTAGGCAGCAATTGGTGCCTGATTGTAGGCACCAATGCGGTTTGATCAGGCTGTGCCGATGCACTTGATGCCCAGATTTGCGTGCAGGCTCAGGATCAGGTCGAAACTAGTGAAGTAATTGTCAAAGAAGACAACTGAAAGCCCTGGCTGTGTTATGGTTTTGCATAATGTTGTCACCACTTTGCTCCCTAGAAGTAGCTCTTGCTCTTCCTCACTTAGATCAACATTGAAGAAGGTGGACGGCCCTTGATAGAGCAGTAGGTCATGGATAATACCAGATGAACTGGCACGACAGAACACTTCTCCTCAATGCATCTCCTCCTCATCCGATTCAGTGGAAAGATTCCTAATAATTTCTGCTTGTTTGGGCAGATAATCAGGATCCCCTATGTCATCATCATTATCACTCAGATCAGCCTCAGAGTCTGAGGATCTTCTGGTACAAGGGCCAGAAAATTTCTTTGCCTTGAACCATAAAAGTATTTAGTATCCATCTTTTGCTTCCAAAACACAGAAATACAAGGCAGGAATAAGGAAATGATGCATCATTATATATAAATGCCAGCCAGTTACAAAAATCATACATATTAAACCATTTAAGTATAATAACACTATAACTTTAACATATTGATAACAATGCATGAACAGCAGTGTTTTATTCCATAGAAAATAGTGCATTTTAATAAAATTAGCATAACTTCACCAAACTGTGCCAAACCATGCGGTTGAGCTGTCATTCCATGCCAAGGTTTACCATGGAGTGCCAACTCAACCATATGGTCAAGCATGTTTTAAAAAATTATTTGACCATTATAAGAGATTTCTTTTTTGCATCAATTTACATAATTCTGTTAAGTAACGTGTTAGATGATATAAAATGTTGAAAAAAACAAACTCACCTTTGAAAGTACAGCCAAAAATAGTCTAAATGTCAGAGGTGATTTTTCAATTTTAATCTTGCTAGCAGCATGATGAGTGAAAAGTTATACTGTCAGTCAAAAATAGAGTGACCTCTAGTGGATGTTTGGAGCATAGCATACCTCAACCAAGGTGTAGAGATGACTCAATCAGCTTGAGTTCAGTTCCACACATTTTTCAATAAGATACAGGGACTCAAAAAGTGATCTACCAAATGGTAGAGCAGAACATTAAAGGGTTAATGAGAAATTGAACAGGTGTTCCTAATAATCCTTTAGGTGAGGGTATGTCTCTGGAAGCAAAAATTGAGTGTATGTTACAGCTTTGTGCAATAACCACCTAAATGCCAAAGTCGCAAAAAGTCGACAAGCATCTTGACTGGAAAAAACAGACGCTACTTTCGGTTAATGTGCTAAATTATGTTTCCACTCACTTCCACCAGATGTCAGACAACCTGTACTTTGTTTCTAGCCCACTATTACCATGTGTTGCTATTAAAAATGTTTGTAGAAGAAGACATCAAACGCACGTCTCAGTGGGAGTATAAGTGGAAGCAGCCTTCTCTACATGTAAGCTCGTAAATGCAAAAATGACAAATAAAAAATACACCTGTGATGGAGCTTTGGCTTTAGTAAAGGCTGACTCTGATTCTGAGGAAGAACATCTACCTTTAGAGTCTTGTTAGCCAAGTGAAAGTGAGAATGAGCGAGAGTGAGAGTGCGTGTGTAACTTGGTCCATCATGTATCTCTTGTGTGCATGGTATAAGGTGCCTATCTGGGATTTTCTTTTTATCAAGCCCTGTATAATCAATACAAAGTCTTAGGCTTCCATCACGTTTTCTTACATACACCACTGGAGATGTGTAAGGTGAAGTAGATTTGTGTCGGAAGCCTTTATTTATCAAGTCCTGAATGTGATTTTTAACCTCATCCGAGTGCATGACGGACTGCATCGCTACGGGAATATCATCAGTCAACTTATTGTCCATTTTGTCTTTGTGCTTAGCAAATGCACCTGGCTCCTCTTTAAACATCTGCATGACTACAGCTTGGTGATCTGGGTTGAGGTGATCTAAATTGACAGGTGGATCCCAAGGCTTACAGGTGAGCTATGTGGATGTTGAGCACTTTCAGCAACAAACGAGTTAGCCTGCATTTGGTCAAGATTCACCGAATAGCAGTCTCTCAATACTGCAAAGTGTCTTTGCTGGCACCACTATGTCAAGCTGTCTGTGAAAGTTTTCAGTCATCCAGGACATCTTGAAGAAAAGGTTTAAGTAAAAGCATCTGGACTCAGTTTTCAAGGTGAAAGCAACATGTCTATGAAGGTCTATGATCAAAAGTTTACATACCCAGTTCTTAATACCGTATATTGCCTTCATCAACATCAATGACAGCTTGAAGTCTTTTGTGGAAGAGGCTCTTTTTTTCTTAGATGGTAAAGCTGTCAATTCATCTTGGCAAAAAGTTTCCAGTTCCTGTAAATCCTTTGGCTGTCTTGCATGAACTGCACGGTTGAGATTTCCCCAGAGTGGCTGAATGATATTGAGGTCAGGAGTCTCACCTTCACTTTATGCTGCTGTAGCCAATGACAGGTCGACTTGACTTTGTGCTTTGTATCGGTGTCATGTTGGAATGTCCAAATAAGTCTGATGCGCAGCTTCCGGGCTTATGAAAGCAAATGTTCCTCCAGTATTTTCTGATAACACGCTGTATTCATCTTGCCAACAATTTTGACAAGGTTTTCTGTGCCTTTGTAGCTCACAAATCCCCAAAACATCAGCAATCCACCTCCATGTTTCACAGCAGGAATAGTGTACCTTTCATCATAGGCCTTATTGCAAAGATGGGGTCAAGTCACACATGTGCAAGTCTCAAGTCTAAATCATAAAGTCTCAATTAAGTCCCAAGTATTTTTTTCCTAGGCAAGTCAAGTAACAGGCTATGTCAAGTCAGGTCAAGTCAAGTCCTGTAAGTAGGTCAAGTCCAAGTCAAGTCATCCTCACTTAGTTTTTGTGCGCAAAAAAACCCCCTAAATATCAACTTATATCGTGATAGGCCGATTTAAAAAACAAAGATACAAATCGTTATGAATCAGTGTATCAATTCATGATTTAGACCGCTAAAGTCACGTGATTTCAGCAGTTTGACCTATTGGTTTGACACGCGAAAAAATCATTAATTGATACACTGATTCAAAACAGTTCAAATCTTTGTTTTGAAATCACTATATAAGTTGTTATTTATTTATTTTGCACACAAAAACTGTTCTTGTTGCTTCATAAAATGATTGTAGAACCACTGTAGTGAGCTGGGCTTTGTAACAACGTCTTTAGTGCTTTTTATGGGTTTTGAGAGAAATAATGACATTGATGTCAATGAAGGCCTGTCTGAGTCATCGGATTTCAACAAAACTATCTTCATCTGTATCTGAAGATGAACGAAGGTCTTACGGGTGTCGAATGACACAAGGGTAAGTAATTAATGACAGAATTTTCATTTTTGGGTGAACTAACTCTTTAACATTGTAGAATATGTGTGTGTGTTCAGGTGGCAAACTTAGGAAAAGTAGCTAAGTCTCATACCACTCAGACCATTTAAAAAATTAATAAAAATAAATTTGCCGATATTTGTCCCCAACATGGTGAGGGTTAATGGCTAGTGGCTACTTTAGCTATTATTACATTAGCAAAACTACCAACTAACCAGATAACATTAACAAATTGACAAGCACTTACTGGACCAAATGGCTCTTCAAATGACATTGGAGGTTGTCGTCTGGCTGTCTGTAATTTGAATGTTGCATGTCTTGCAACGCGCTGTTCGTGTTTTGCCATCTTAGTAATAATTGTTGAAGCCAAAAGCGATGACCCTCGGTACCCCTCCGGCCGACATTTTGATGTAATATCTGATCTAAGTGGGCATGGTGTGCGTAAGGTACGAGAGGGCATGACTGATAATAGAGTTGTGAGCCAATCATGACAATGCTATTCTCAGCCTGTGCTCCAGCTGGGTCAACTTTATTTTAAAAATTATTTATATATATCAATTCAAACTGAAAACATGATGTGATTAACACTCAAGTCATTCAATTCATCGTGTCTCAAGTCAAGTCAAGTTTGAGTGTTTAACTTCCAAGTCCGAGTCAGATCTCAGGTATTTTATTTTTGTCAATTCAAGTCACAACTCATAAAAATAGCGACTTGAGTTGACGACTTGGACTCGAGTCCAAGTCACCAAGTCTCAAGTTCCCATATCTGTCTTACTGATTCCAAATGTAATGTTTATGGTTCTGGCCTCATCACTCCCAATAACTTTGTTCCAAAAGTTTTGAAACTTTTCTCTGTACTGTTTGGTGTATTGTAAGCAGGATGCTTTGTGGCATTTGGGCAGTAATAACTTTCTTGACCATGCAGCCCGTGTTTCATTATTTATACTTTTTTGAGAGAATCCTATATTTCAACTGAAGTTATTTGTGTGGGGCAGTTTCCTGGCAGTTATGGCTGAAATTCTTGTTGGTCTACCTGACCTTGGTATGGTTTCAACTGAATCCCTACTTTTCCACTTCTTTATTAGAGTTTGAACACTGCTGATTTGGCATTCTTAATTCCTTGGATATATTTTTATATTCCTTTCCTGTTTTGTACAGTTCAATTACCTTTTCCCACAGATCCTCTGACAATTATTTTGCTTTCACCATAATAAGAATACAAAAATTTCAGTGCAGCACTGGATAAAAGATACAAGGTACAAGATATATTTTATGTACAGCTGTGATTAGGAGCACAACTGTACATAGCATGCTGAATGGTTTGTCTTTGGTGGTTTGGGATTGTAAATGTGTAGTATAATTTTTCTTGTTTTTTCCTCACATTATCATACTGGACATTTCTATTTTGTGATTTAGGGGTTTTATCACTTGGGTACTTTGGTTTTGGAGCTGTGGCTTGTCCCTCAGTCACAGCCTCCACAGCCGCCAGTTTCCCTGTTTCTGACTTCCCCCTACTCTACATCCCTTTGCGCAGTGTAAATCGCTGCTGTAAGTTTAGGTTTGCTTGTCACTATCAGTCTTCATGTCACATGTGACAGTTTGCACAAGTGAAGGCACTTAACCTGTAAACCTCCTGATCGATGAGTTACTTTCCTCTATCTTTGAAAAGAGGGAGTTTCTTTGAGCGGTAGGTTAGGGTTGGCTACAGTTTGGCTTATGCAGGGTTCATCTGGAGTTTCATGTTGCTCTACAACATTTAATCTGGCTGTAAAAATTTACCTATTCAATTTTGTCTTTAGAGCTCTTTAACTCTCATTGTACTGTGCGATTTGCATTTTTTGCTCATAACTACTGTTTTCATCTTTTCATTAATTCAGTCTTCTTTCTGCTCTGACATTGTTATTTAACAATCCTGTAAAAATTGACTAAAATATCTGACCTTGTCAATTATTTGACACGGTCAGGTATTTTAGCACGTAACTCCTCTCTTCATGCACTGGCTCCCTGTTGACGTCCGCATCAAGATCAAGGCTGTGCTCTTGGCCTACAAGACCACCACTGGTTCCGCCCCCTCATATCTTCACTCACTGATACAGATCTATGTTCCTGCCAGATCCTTGCGCTCTGCAAATGAACATCTGGCAGTGCCATCCCAAAACAAAAATAATAATATTAATCACTCTCTCGTACCTTTTCTGGATCCGTTCCACATTGTTGGAATGATCTCCCTTCTCCTATAAAATCATCAGCAGATGTAACCATCTTTAAAAAACGCCTGAAAACACAACGTCCTATCCTTAGCTTTGAATACTGTGCTGGGTTTTAACTGACTAGTTTTTGGTGCACTTTTTGCTACCATTGTTTTTCTTACTTTCAAGTTGCTTTGGAAAAAAGTGTCTGCTAAATGACTAAATGTAATGTAAATGAGTACACACGTATTTTCTGATGTAATTTGAGCACTCTGATCAGAAACTCAAGGTGTGTTTCATTTTGTACTTGTGTTACTTTAGTAAGTTGTTTGTACAACACAGTTACATCCTTTTCTGCATAATGGGCTCTTAGTATTGGTCTTAAGTTGGTCAAACTGGGATCTATGTTGCCTTCTAAATAGCTCCTTAGCTTCAGTTCAGATCTTATGGCTCGGATTACAGCCTCCACTATTTCAGTTTTAGGGTAGTCCTTTCTTAAGCAACTTTCAAAGATGCTCAAGGCTACTGAAGCGCAGAGGAAATGTTTTCTAAATGCTTCTTGAGATGCACTGCAGCAGCTGTTGCTAGTGGAGTCTCTCCTCTGCGAGTACTGCCGCCGTCCAGCTTTGTCCTCGGGGCTGCCCGTTGCTCTAGCAATGACAGCAACTGAATGTGCAACTGAATGCTACTCCACCATGTAGCTGTGACAGATATCACATTATCACAGCAGACCGCTGCTGCCCGTATCCCTCTCATCTTTTTCCTCAGGATTCTGCTCCATGGACCGTAACAATGCTTGAGCTTCATGACTCCATCCGCCAATAATGGTGTCAGATGTCACTGCCCCAATGCCACGGTTGGTTCCCTTCTTGCCTGCCTATTCTCCTAGTCAATACTGCACATCAACAATGCACGGTACCCTGTTCAGCTTATGACATTCGATGTGAGTATTGCACACAACCCAACATGCTGACTGTAGTCATAAGCAACATTTACATTTATTAATTTAGCTGACGCTTTTATCCAAAGCGACTTGCATTGAGCTACTAATTACCAGTGTTACAGCCACTGGAGGCAAGGTGAGTTAAGTGTCTTGCCCAAGGACACAACAACAGTATGAACTATGGGGAGAGTGGGAATCGAACTGTCCACTTTCCAGTTGAAGGACAACCACTCTACCACTGAGCCACTCTGTTGCAGGGGCGCAGTGCACCACCAGCACCACCAGCTGCATATTAGGTCAGCCCAATGGAACAATCTGTCTCTTTCTTTTCTTCTCAAACGCTGTGATGGCACAGCCGCTGACATAACCAATAGAAAAGCGTGCACTACACAGCTGATTATCGCGTCAGCTGTGTAGTCATCATCCCTTACTGAGCTATCCACAGCCACCCCTCTCACTGGACTTACCCGCCGTTATCCTGTCATGCCCTTTTTTGGGGGGAGAAGACCAGAAAAACATTACTCTGCTCTTCTCCCATCACACATCACATCACACAACGTCTCTCCCGCCGGAGTCTAAGCGCCAAAGTTTTATTCATACAAAGTTTGTGTGTTTAATAAACACCACATTAATGCATCCATTGTCTGTTTCATGTTTTGAGTCTCTCCAGGTTGATTTGAATTGACTCGTGAGTTGAGTGAATTGTTCCTACTTGGACACCATAAGTTACATACATTTTATATACATTTTTAATTCTGTCTTTTTCCTGTGTTCTTCTCTTCTCCCCCTCCCTTATTCTTGTCTCCCCATCCCTTCTTTATCTGTCTTAGTGTGTTTGCCTCTTTGGAGCTGGGCATAGTCTCTCCAACACACCTGCAGGTCATCAGACTCATCACTACTCACCGGCCTCAGTAAAAGTAGCCTTTTCAGTCCTCATGATTGCAGATCATCCATTACCTTTTTTTGGTAAACTGCATAGTGCAAATTACTTGAAGTTTGGATATCCTTGTTTTTTTTGGAAACTTACCTTGTTTCTGCGCAGAACCTTGTCTCTGCTCCAGACTCCTGCCTGGTCACCTACTCTGCTCTACCGTCCACTATCCCCTGGATCTCTAACCCCTGTTTTGGTTTATTTTAATAAACATTTAGAACTGCCATTTTGTCTCGGTGTCTGCCATTTTGGTCCACCAGTTTTCCATTCATTAAAACAAATACTTTTAAGACCTTGGAGGTACCCTGTTAATGTTGTTTTTCAAGGGATGTTTATAGATGATTAACTACTGGGGGAGCTCTCTGAAAATCCATAAGTCAGTGAAGGTCTGTAATGTTTAGCCATTGCAGCACAAACGGACCCCGAGACTCAACTTCCTGATATTAGTTGTTCCAAAATCATTATCAGGCTATGATATACATGTTTAATTTGCCGCTGCTCTGTCCATAAACACAATTAACCTGAGGACCTGTGCGTGTCTATATAGCTGTCCTAGGAGAACAAAAAAATATTTTACACAATGTCTTGCTGTCCGGATCCAATACTTTTGAGGTTCAGATTCAGACCACGGTCTGAATTTAAGACTTAGTTTCTGTAGCATTGCTCACATTGTAAACTGACAACTGAAACTCTTAAACACTGCCATGGATGGCTAATATCTCTCTTTCTTTATTCATATTGCTGCTGAAAATCTCCACACTAAACAAACACCTTCTCTTATTTTGTGCGCTTGACTTTCCCTCTGGTGTCAGTTACATCTTCGATGTTGTGTCATCATCCGTGAAGGATGTAAAAGTGATAAGGTTGTCAATTTAAGGAGTAGAAAGTACAGATATTTGTGTTTAAAAGTAGGGAGTTACAAATAAGCAAAAACATGGAAGCAATTTTAACAACACAAGGTAGCAAAAAGCACAAGTTCACCAAAAACTAGTCAGTTAAAACCCAGCATACAAAGCTAAGCTTTTTTTATTTCTTTTTTTTTTCTTTTTTTGAAGAAAAGGAATAGATAGAAAGGAAGTAGAGTTCAGTGTTTGTACGTTAGCTGCTAATGGAAGAGATGTGTTTTCAGGCGTTTTTTTTAAAGATAGCTACATAATTTGCTGATCTTGTAGATAGAGTATTCCACCAATGTAGAACAGATTCAAAGACATATTGTTAAATACAAAGAGCACATGAATGAAGCACTAGTCCGAGCATAGGCTAGTAACAAAGCAGTTTGAAATTCTCTCCAATTTAAAAATAAAAGAACTTAATCAATATGAATAAGAATGGTCAGCAGGTTACACGGCATTAAAAGTGTGATTTCTGGCAGTTATGTTAAATCAAAACAGTTTCACTCTAGAACAACAACAACGACAACAATACCTGAAAAGTGAGACTAAGAACTCACCTGAGCCATTAATGACTCTCACATCAGGAGTCACACTGCCCTTTCATAGCTAACCACTATGAGACCAGAACCCCTTGGTCCCATCAGGTTTAGTTTCAGGTTAAACCCCTCACCCTCTAGAGATTAAAGCTCAGCCCTCCTACCAGTTGATCTCAGAACTGATAGATAGAAGTCTCTTGGAATTAGAGACAAAATGTCTTCACCTTGAAAACTGCGTCCAGATGCTTTTGCTCTAACCTTTTCTTCAAGATGACCTGGATGACTGACCTTGTCAATTATTTGACACGGTCAGGTATTTTAGCACGTAACTCCTCTCTTCATGCACTGGCTCCCTGTTGACGTCCGCATCAAGATCAAGGCTGTGCTCTTGGCCTACAAGACCACCACTGGTTCCGCCCCCTCATATCTTCACTCACTGATACAGATCTATGTTCCTGCCAGATCCTTGCGCTCTGCAAATGAACATCTGGCAGTGCCATCCCAAAACAAAAATAATAATATTAATCACTCTCTCGTACCTTTTCTGGATCCGTTCCACATTGTTGGAATGATCTCCCTTCTCCTATAAAATCATCAGCAGATGTAACCATCTTTAAAAAACGCCTGAAAACACAACGTCCTATCCTTAGCTTTGAATACTGTGCTGGGTTTTAACTGACTAGTTTTTGGTGCACTTTTTGCTACCATTGTTTTTCTTACTTTCAAGTTGCTTTGGAAAAAAGTGTCTGCTAAATGACTAAATGTAATGTAAATGAGTACACACGTATTTTCTGATGTAATTTGAGCACTCTGATCAGAAACTCAAGGTGTGTTTCATTTTGTACTTGTGTTACTTTAGTAAGTTGTTTGTACAACACAGTTACATCCTTTTCTGCATAATGGGCTCTTAGTATTGGTCTTAAGTTGGTCAAACTGGGATCTATGTTGCCTTCTAAATAGCTCCTTAGCTTCAGTTCAGATCTTATGGCTCGGATTACAGCCTCCACTATTTCAGTTTTAGGGTAGTCCTTTCTTAAGCAACTTTCAAAGATGCTCAAGGCTACTGAAGCGCAGAGGAAATGTTTTCTAAATGCTTCTTGAGATGCACTGCAGCAGCTGTTGCTAGTGGAGTCTCTCCCTCTGCGAGTACTGCCGCCGTCCAGCTTTGTCCTCGGGGCTGCCCGTTGCTCTAGCAATGACAGCAACTGAATGTGCAACTGAATGCTACTCCACCATGTAGCTGTGACAGATATCACATTATCACAGCAGACCGCTGCTGCCCGTATCCCTCTCATCTTTTTCCTCAGGATTCTGCTCCATGGACCGTAACAATGCTTGAGCTTCATGACTCCATCCGCCAATAATGGTGTCAGATGTCACTGCCCCAATGCCACGGTTGGTTCCCTTCTTGCCTGCCTATTCTCCTAGTCAATACTGCACATCAACAATGCACGGTACCCTGTTCAGCTTATGACATTCGATGTGAGTATTGCACACAACCCAACATGCTGACTGTAGTCATAAGCAACATTTACATTTATTAATTTAGCTGACGCTTTTATCCAAAGCAACTTGCATTGAGCTACTAATTACCAGTGTTACAGCCACTGGAGGCAAGGTGAGTTAAGTGTCTTGCCCAAGGACACAACAACAGTATGAACTATGGGGAGAGTGGGAATCGAACTGTCCACTTTCCAGTTGAAGGACAACCACTCTACCACTGAGCCACTCTGTTGCAGGGGCGCAGTGCACCACCAGCACCACCAGCTGCATATTAGGTCAGCCCAATGGAACAATCTGTCTCTTTCTTTTCTTCTCAAACGCTGTGATGGCACAGCCGCTGACATAACCAATAGAAAAGCGTGCACTACACAGCTGATTATCGCGTCAGCTGTGTAGTCATCATCCCTTACTGAGCTATCCACAGCCACCCCTCTCACTGGACTTACCCGCCGTTATCCTGTCATGCCCTTTTTTGGGGGGAGAAGACCAGAAAAACATTACTCTGCTCTTCTCCCATCACACATCACATCACACAACGTCTCTCCCGCCGGAGTCTAAGCGCCAAAGTTTTATTCATACAAAGTTTGTGTGTTTAATAAACACCACATTAATGCATCCATTGTCTGTTTCATGTTTTGAGTCTCTCCAGGTTGATTTGAATTGACTCGTGAGTTGAGTGAATTGTTCCTACTTGGACACCATAAGTTACATACATTTTATATACATTTTTAATTCTGTCTTTTTCCTGTGTTCTTCTCTTCTCCCCCTCCCTTATTCTTGTCTCCCCATCCCTTCTTTATCTGTCTTAGTGTGTTTGCCTCTTTGGAGCTGGGCATAGTCTCTCCAACACACCTGCAGGTCATCAGACTCATCACTACTCACCGGCCTCAGTAAAAGTAGCCTTTTCAGTCCTCATGATTGCAGATCATCCATTACCTTTTTTTGGTAAACTGCATAGTGCAAATTACTTGAAGTTTGGATATCCTTGTTTTTTTTGGAAACTTACCTTGTTTCTGCGCAGAACCTTGTCTCTGCTCCAGACTCCTGCCTGGTCACCTACTCTGCTCTACCGTCCACTATCCCCTGGATCTCTAACCCCTGTTTTGGTTTATTTTAATAAACATTTAGAACTGCCATTTTGTCTCGGTGTCTGCCATTTTGGTCCACCAGTTTTCCATTCATTAAAACAAATACTTTTAAGACCTTGGAGGTACCCTGTTAATGTTGTTTTTCAAGGGATGTTTATAGATGATTAACTACTGGGGGAGCTCTCTGAAAATCCATAAGTCAGTGAAGGTCTGTAATGTTTAGCCATTGCAGCACAAACGGACCCCGAGACTCAACTTCCTGATATTAGTTGTTCCAAAATCATTATCAGGCTATGATATACATGTTTAATTTGCCGCTGCTCTGTCCATAAACACAATTAACCTGAGGACCTGTGCGTGTCTATATAGCTGTCCTAGGAGAACAAAAAAATATTTTACACAATGTCTTGCTGTCCGGATCCAATACTTTTGAGGTTCAGATTCAGACCACGGTCTGAATTTAAGACTTAGTTTCTGTAGCATTGCTCACATTGTAAACTGACAACTGAAACTCTTAAACACTGCCATGGATGGCTAATATCTCTCTTTCTTTATTCATATTGCTGCTGAAAATCTCCACACTAAACAAACACCTTCTCTTATTTTGTGCGCTTGACTTTCCCTCTGGTGTCAGTTACATCTTCGATGTTGTGTCATCATCCGTGAAGGATGTAAAAGTGATAAGGTTGTCAATTTAAGGAGTAAAAGTACAGATATTTGTGTTTAAAAGTAGGGAGTTACAAATAAGCAAAAACATGGAAGCAATTTTAACAACACAAGGTAGCAAAAAGCACAAGTTCACCAAAAACTAGTCAGTTAAAACCCAGCATACAAAGCTAAGCTTTTTTTATTTCTTTTTTTTTTTTTTTGAAGAAAAGGAATAGATAGAAAGGAAGTAGAGTTCAGTGTTTGTACGTTAGCTGCTAATGGAAGAGATGTGTTTTCAGGCGTTTTTTTTAAAGATAGCTACATAATTTGCTGATCTTGTAGATAGAGTATTCCACCAATGTAGAACAGATTCAAAGACATATTGTTAAATACAAAGAGCACATGAATGAAGCACTAGTCCGAGCATAGGCTAGTAACAAAGCAGTTTGACATTCTCTCCAATTTAAAAATAAAAGAACTTAATCAATATGAATAAGAATGGTCAGCAGGTTACACGGCATTAAAAGTGTGATTTCTGGCAGTTATGTTAAATCAAAACAGTTTCACTCTAGAACAACAACAACGACAACAATACCTGAAAATTGAGACTAAGAACTCACCTGAGCCATTAATGACTCTCACATCAGGAGTCACACTGCCCTTTCATAGCTAACCACTATGAGACCAGAACCCCTTGGTCCCATCAGGTTTAGTTTCAGGTTAAACCCCTCACCCTCTAGAGATTAAAGCTCAGCCCTCCTACCAGTTGATCTCAGAACTGATAGATAGAAGTCTCTTGGAATTAGAGACAAAATGTCTTCACCTTGAAAACTGCGTCCAGATGCTTTTGCTCTAACCTTTTC
This sequence comes from Neodontobutis hainanensis, assembly GCA_024349245.1. Taxonomy (NCBI): domain Eukaryota; kingdom Metazoa; phylum Chordata; class Actinopteri; order Gobiiformes; family Odontobutidae; genus Neodontobutis; species Neodontobutis hainanensis. The sequence goes on along the minus strand of JALDNG010000372.1, from coordinate 9,760 downwards.
TTCAAGATGACCTGGATGACTGAGAACCTTCACAGACATTTAATGCCAAAATGAAGAAAACATTCTCTTTAGATCAAATGTTTTTATCAGATCACTTTATCTAACTCAGTAAAAGAAAACAAAAGGTTTGATTGTTAGCAGAGACATATATCAAATGCAACTTACAGCGAGAGTAGAAAGCACTTTACATTTTAAGCAACTAGCATAAAGCAAAGAGCAAATCACACAAATTAAAGAAATGTACAATGCGAGTATGACTCCGAACCTTCATAGACCTCCTAAACCTAAATCATTGTGCATAGTGGAATGACTGTAGCAACTTTCTCTGTTGTTTTGCTTAAACGCACAGCAAATGACACACATCTTCCTGCAATGCGCTCAACAGGGAAAATTAATGCTGGGCATGAACTAGTTCCTTCTACTGGCTTTCCATAAAAACGTTGGTCTGGGTGAGGATGTAGCCAGGTGACTTCTGCAATAAGATGTTTAAATTGAAGATTTTTTAACATTACATTTAAAACAATAACCTTTTTAATTATAGAATATGCCATTGTTCTGCTAGAGGGTTAAGGATGGGTTCCTCAAAACTGTTAGTTTACACACCACTTTGCATATACACAAATGCAAAGAGGAACTGTGTCATACCATGACAAAGTCCCAACCATTTTGACCTTTCTGCTTGAGATCCATCTATGGAATAATTTACATTAAGATATGTTGCCCTTTTGCATGTTCTGGCAAAACAATCAAGTTTATGCAATTTTAAGGGTACATCAGTTGACACATGTTCATTCTGCTGGAATGGAGACAACACTTTACAGTTTCCTTACAGAAGTTGTTTGGCTGACAAAAAAACATTATGGTTCACATCAAGCATATCAGCTGTGTCGTGACATGATAAAGTCCCAACCATTTGACCCTATATAGCAATATATTTACATGTCCATGACATACAAAGTTGCTGACTTTGCTGTAATTGCCTCATTTTCTGAACTTCAATTGTCTGTTTGTTTTAATTAAACTTCCCTAGTATATATATACTATATATATACTATACCCCAACTCGGAGACTGCGTTCTGCACAATCCAACCTGTTGTCTGTTCCTCAAACACGCTTAAGATCTATGGGTGACAGGGCCTTTTCTTCATATGCTCCTGTCCTTTGGAATTCTCTGCCTCCTGATCTTAGGGAAGCACAGGGCTATGACATTTTTAAAGGTAGACTTAAGACTTATTTTTTAAATTAGCATTTGATTGTTGATGTTATTTTATTGTTTGAGCTTTGTATTGCTTGTCTTTGAACAGCGCTTTGAGAAGTTGCCTTTAAAGGCGCTTTATAAAATAAAGTTTATTATTATTATTAGTAGTATTCCATTTAAAAATTTTAATGAAAAGCACCAAAATGAATAAAGCAGTTCATAGTCTAACGTGCACTCCTCCAAATGTAGATGTAAAGGCCTGTTGGGGGTGCAGTGCAATGGGTCAAAAAGTTCAACAAATTTTGAGAGAAATATCTACCTCCAGCCTATTAATGGAAATAACTCTGGAGCATATGATTATACAAGTCTGCACAAAGTCAAACCACATGTCATAGTGTTTCTTGTCAATAAGCCCCTTCAGACAAAATAGGGAGTTGTCCAGTTTTTCTGCTGGTCTGCTGTAAAACCTGTACATTCAGATGAAATTTGCAAGGGAATTCTACCAATCTCATGAGGTACTTTGATGTTCCCTTTCGAGGGAACTCGCACTGCGTCAGGAAACCGACACTATGGGGAATGCCCTCAGTGTGACAGAGGTAGTTTTTCCACTATTTAGACAATTGCTCGAAGTGTGTGATAGAAACAAAGAGACCATGATCCTTAGACAAGAAATGACAAGTGAACAGCTCAGACAGTGTGTGTATCCCTGCCCTCGGTAAATGTCACAGGTATGTGTGTGATGGGTTTGGAAGTGCACGCTAGGTCAGCTCTCGAGAGAGCTGGCTGTGGGTATGGTGAGGCGCTCCCCGCGGCCGGTCCCGCGTCCGCCGAGGCAGCGCGGCGGCTTAGATCGTAGGGGTCGCAGCTGGAACTAGTTGATGAGATTGCTGAGGCATTGTCTCAATCACCAGACAGTTCCAAGGCCTGTCCACCCCGTGCAGAAGCCCGCGATGCACGGGGAAAGGGGCTGGGGTTGGAGCTATCCACATCTGAGGAAGTGGAAGTGCTCAGCACCGGGGCGGGTGATGCTGAGGCTCACTCGTTTGGTCCTGAAATCACCCTCTTGGCATGTAGCTCAGTGTGTAGAGTGGCCGTTCTACTACCGGCGCTTGGGTGTTCGATCCCCGCTCGAAACATCCCAAAACATCATAACATTCCGCAATCTCCCACATACAAAACATTTTACCTGACTTGCCTCCAGTGGTGTTCCAGCTGTAACACTGGTAAATGGAAGCTTAATGTAAAGCGCTTTTAGTGCCTACTACAGTAGGTGGAAAAGTGCTATAAAAAAATTACAAAATAAATATATAAATAAATAAACTTTGCTTGTTTACTAGTATGTTTGGGGTCATTGTCTTGTTGTCCCATTTCAAGGGCATGTCCTCTTCAGCATAAGGCAACATGACCTCTTCAAGTATTTTGACATGTGCAAACTGATCCATGATCCTTGGTATGCGATAATTAGGCCCAACACCATAGTAGGAGAAACATGCCCATATCATGATGCTTGCTTCACTGTCTTCACTGTCTTCACTATCTTCACTGTGTACTGTGGCTTCAATTCAGAGTTTGGGGGTGGTCTCGCAGACTGTCTGTGGCCCTTGGACCCAAAAAGAACAGTTTTACTCTCATCAGTCACAAAATGTTCCTCCATTTCTCTTTAGGCCAGTTGATGTGTTCTTTGGCAAATTGTAACCTCTTCTGCACATACCTTATTTGTGCAGGGACTTTGAAACTTAGAACTTGAAAATAGATTAGCTTCACACAGACGTCTTCTAACTGTCCCAGTACTTACAGGTAACTCCAGACTGTCTTTGATCCTGGAGCTGATCATTGGCTGAGCCTTTGCCATTCTGGTTATTCTTTGATCCATTTTGATGGTTGTCTTCCATTTTCTTCCACGTCTCTCTGGTTTTGCTCTCCATTTTAAGGCATTGGAGATCATTTTAGCTGAACAGCCTATAATTTTTGCACCTCTTTATACGTTTTACCCTACTCCAATAAACTTTTTATTCAAAGTATGCTGTTCTTCTGAACAATATCTTAAACAACCCATTTTCCTCAAGCTTTTAAATGCAAGTTCAACAAGTGCTGGTGGCTTCAACCTTAAATATGGGCCACCTGATTCACATCTTTTTTTTTTTTACAAAATTGATTTTTTGAACACACACCCCTTTCAACTAATTGCCCAATTGCTCAGCCTTAAGAGCGTGCACATCATTAATTGCTGTGTCTTGTTTGTTTTATGAGAATCTAGTGCACCTACTAGTAACTTGTTTGCCACATAAATAAAAAAGTATACTAAAAACCTGTATTTTTCTGGTTAGACACATTGTACTGCTATTATTTTGAACAATACTATATATCTAATAACAAACCTGCTCTGAAAACCTGATGTCCAAGAAAAGAGCTTTCTTACAAAATAACACCATTCCAGAGTTCTTGAAGCTCATCAACGAGTGGGTCTAAGAATGCATTTATGTTAAGTGATGGCTTTTGGCCCAGGTATAAGTCCAAGAAGAATCATATTTTCTTCCTTAAAATGGTCTTCACAAATTTAAAACAATCAAGTAGATAGCTCCAACTGAATATGGTGCATTTTTAAACAGCTGAACCCAGTCCACATCATTGCCAGGTTATTTGGGTCTGCTAAGAATGGCTCTCGAGTCACATACTTATAATCCTTCCATACTTGTCCATCATTTACATCCAACACACTCAAGTATTATCCACAGTCGCCATTGTTCACATTTTTCTTGAAATCCAGGTCTTTTGACAAGCTCTTGCAAAAACTGCTTAACACTGTTGTAACAATAAGAACAAATTGGATAAACAAACTCTTTCACCCTGGAAAACTTTACATTTTTCAGCAAGGCGGAACAATATTTCTTGTTCTGTGGGTCTCTGGAGAATGTGATGTGACTACAAGGTTTAAACCTTTATACCATCCCTTTTGACGTCATAGGTTTCTGGTTGGCATATATTTAGGTCATAGTGTTCAAAATTATCACAGCCAATACCTGTCCATTTTTAATCAGAGTGGATAAAGTCTTTGGAATGTTGCTTGCAAAGGCATTTAGGGGGTGAACACAAAGCACATTTCCAACTGTCCACATGAAATTTCTCATGCACAAATGAAGTGCTGTGATGGCATTGTCAGAAATCTTGAAACTTCCTTGCCATGATAGCCAAAAGTGTCAACAAAAATCTGTTTTTTTCTAAAGACTGATCATTCCCATGTTCCTCTTCATCTAGCATGTGCAGATAGGCCTCATTGCGCTTCTCTGCAAGAGCTTCATGTTCGTCTACTTCAGCCACAAACTTATCCTATACAAATAAAAAAATGCACATTAACAACTAATCTTGGAACAACTGCACTTAGCACCTTAAATGACTGTTCTCAGCACATGCATTGGCATAGTTATATTAATAGTTATTGCTATGTTATGTACATATTAATCATGAATAATCATTATGAGACTATCATATCAATTGAAATCACCCCCGTGGCATGTTTAAAACAATCCTAACACTCAACTTAGCTTTACAAGTAATTTTAGTTGACTATTTTAGGTTTAAGTTATAACATAAAATAGAGTTGCAATTCAGTAATTTAAAACAGGCTGAAACTGCTTAACTTTATTGTATGCAATGTAAAAAACTTTGTATAGCCAGTTTACAAAGTTTATAGTACATAAATGCTGCAAAAATGTTATATGGTGCAGGAACTTCTGAAATGTTAGGTACCAGAAAAAGGTAGTTGCTTACCTGATATGCATTTGCTTCCTCATCTGAAACACTGGATTCAAGGAAACGATGAATGCTTTCATTATCATAATCAGTATAAAAGCTATAACAATACATACCACAAAATATTAGGTTAAGATTTAGAGAATGCTTAAAACAAAATATTACTGTAATCACAACAGAGACAAACCATTCAAAACTCGCTTACAATATTAAAAATAGGTATAAACTGTGGAGCTTACTGTTTTGTGAACTGTGAAGTACTTCTAATTCAATTTGTTCAAGGTCATCAAATGATTGTGCATGCATCTTGTCCAAAATATCTTGACTGGATGACAAGTCTGATGCATGGTTCATTGCACACAATCTGTTTAGGGACTTTTTTTCCCCAAATGCCATTTTTGCCATACCAGTTTTTATGATCAAAGTATTGTGAGTGTGACAGTTCATTGTCACAATGGTCAAAATAACACCGCTCTCTTTTCCTCTTTGGTTTGGGGAGTTCCATCTTCCCTTGATTGTACAGAAAATCTTTATGTTTATATGCTCCTTTTGCAAGTTCTTCCTTGATATGTCTCCTCTCATGTAACGAGTTTGGAGCGATCAGGTCTTAGATCAGTGTAGCTACCTTTGATCAAGTCTCGATCAATTAAGTGCTCTTACAGATTTGTCCTATCACAAAAGTTTATGCAAGAATAAGCAAAACTCAAATATGGAAAAAAAACATTGAAGTAGCATCTGGACCCAGTTTTTAAGGTGAAGATGTTTCGTCTCCAATTCCAAGAGACTTTATAAATTCTGAGATCAACTAGTAAGAGAGCTGAGCTTATATCTCTAAAGGGAGGAGTTCTCCCATGAAACCAAGCCTGATGGACCAGGCTGTTCTGGTCTCATAGTTGTTGGCCATGAAAGGGAGGTATGACTCCTGATGTGGGAGTCGTTAAGGCTCAGGAGAGTCGTTAGTGCAGGCTGCAAAGTGGTTAGTGCCACTGCTCCATTCAGGTGCTGTGTTTGTTGTTCTAGGGTGCAACTCAAACAACTCAAACTAGAAAGGTGGATTAGCCTCTGACTGAATGCTACCACAAAGCTATGACTCCAAAGAGGCATCTAAAACCAAATACCAGTCAGTGTTGTTTTGTATGTTGTCAATAAAAGTCTTATTTTTATCAATATGTTCCCTTATATAATCTAGCCTATAAAATTTGATACTTTGCAGAAGCCAATAAATTATTGGCCTGTATGGCACATATTTATCTATATTTATTTTAATAATAATCTAATATGAACCATAATTATATTAAATAAAAAGGGAAGGGTTTACTTAAAATGGTATTATAATTACCCAGACTGACCAATAGTCTATCAGCCAATCACAAGTGCTTTTACCAATTTAAAAAATAGTGGTTTTATTCAATAGATATATTCTAGAAAGATAAATTCTAGGTGTTTTCATTTATATGCTAAATGATAAGCATATATCAGATTAAGGAGTGTCTCTGCAATCATACCCCCTAAACTCCAATGCCATGATTGTGACTGTCGCCCGTGAACAGAAACTTCCCAGGCTGTGAACTGCTGATAATTGTTGATGATTACAGGTTTCGTCAGGCATTCCCTTTTTTTATACAGGTACAAATGACAGCTACTTCAGCCAAGGACCTGATATACAACAGCCAAAAGAGGAACTAAAAAGTCCGTGGAGAGACAGCACTAGGTGCTTTCAACTTGAGCTAGACCTACGCAGTTTCGATCGGTTTTGAAAAAGTAACTGCAGCGGCTGCACGGCTTGGTGTCTGATGGGAAAACATCCACCTGTCAGCCGTGGACAGACACCTGATTGGAGTTCAGTGTTGATCAGAAATAAAACACGCCAACACTAGACTGACCCCCACTCCACCCACACCCCACTCACTTAGCCCCTACTCCTCTTCCTATAGCTCTTTTTATGTTAAATCCAGATAAACTAATATGTTTTAATGATAGAAAATATTTGTGCTACTGTCAAATATAGAGAACACAGTCATTTAAGACATTTTGCACATTACGTCTTTCTCCACCTCATGCTGCTGATCATCTGAAATGCACCTATTTCTTGGCATGCGCTTTTGGCTACTAGGCATTTAGTAGAGATCCTATGCATTGTCATTGCATTTAGAACAATACAACAACTCTCCTAGAGGTGCTTTCAATCACACACATGCATCCTCACAAGCATAGATACAAGTGATTGGGTACTGGTATTAGTAAAATAAATAGTAATGTAAAACCTTTAATTAAAGTGCAAAATAGATATTAAGATATGTTCCAATGAGTCCAAAAGCTATTTACGATGGTGGAGGTGGGGGCAGTGGGATGGGACAAGGGGACGTGAATTAGGTTTTTGGACAGCTGAGGGGTTAAAGCTTTTGTTAGTCTTGTGATTCAGCACTTCAGGGCCCTGGCGCCTTCCAGAGAGTAGCAATGAAACAACACAAGGTGAGTATTGTCTTTATAATGATGATATAATCTTATATTGATATATTGATATTTATTGATATTAATTAAAAAAATTACACTTTTTAACCTAATGAACCAGCCGAGCTCTGCTAACATGAACAGTGCCAACATTCACTGATAGCAGATAAACTAGAACAGGGGTGGGCAAACTAAGGCCAGGGGGCCACATACGGCATGTTGGGCTGTTCATTGCAGCCCGCCAAGCATTTATGTAATATTTTATTTATGATTAAACACTGCATATATTTTTCCTTTTCCGTCAATTTGCAGCAATTAGTTGATTACACTATGCAACATGCTCCAAACGGTAAATACCCTTGATGTAGGGGCAAAAGAAACATGTTTTTATTGAGCATAAGTGAGTTCCCTGTGTTGGCCCGGCCCTCCACAAGAGTTACATAAATCTAATGTGGCCCTTGAGGAAAAATAATTGCCCACCCCTGAACTAGAACATTCAGGAAATAAATAAGTAAAAATTAAAATAAAAACACTGTCAAATACCAAAAAAACCTCTCCAATCCTTGATGAAAAAAGAAAAACTCTTCAATATCTCACAAGGTTGTAAAATGACTGCTTCCTCCACATTGATGGGTTTAGTCCTGGGCTTAGTCCTGGGTTTAGTCCTGGGTTTAGTCCTGGGTTTAGTCCTGGGTTTAGTCCTGGGTTTAGTCCTGGGTTTAGTCCTGGGTTTAGTCCTGGGTTTAGTCCTGGGTTTAGTCCTGGGTTTAGTCCTGGGTTTAGTGGATCTCTGTTAAACCTGTTGAGGTCTGCTGGGATTTAGAAATTATTTAAAGTGAGACAAAAATAATACAAAAAATAACAGTCCCACTCAAAATGTCCTTGTGTGATATGTGTGTTTGGTGTGTGCTGAACGTGGCCCCCTATTGTTCCTCATTATCCAGTGACTCCACAATCAGCTGCAGAGACCGGCCCCTGGAGCTGCTGTGGGGTCTGGTCCAGTTCAAACTGATAACCTAGTCTCTGCACACAGCACCGTTTTACTGAACATAATATCTGTTTAATTAAGTCAAGGTCTAAACCAGGACTAAATTAAACTAAATTATAATATACCAAGACTGAATCCAAGACCAAATTAGGCCTAAATACTGAGCAAAATTTGGAATAATTACTGAACTTAATAGGGCTGAACCTAGTTTAAACCAGAACTAAACTCTGGTTTCAGTCAGGACTAGTCCCGGATTGGAACAGAGCTCCAGCGCGCACTCACTCACCCAGTAGCCCCTCGAACTGCTCGATGGCCAGCACGGCGTTGTCCTGCGTGCTGTGGTGCAGGTGGTTGGGCATCTTGGTCATGTTCCAGGGCATGGCGCGGCACAGCGGGATACGCACGGGCTCACAGGCAGCCGCGCGCACCACCATCGGCCACAACGTAACGCATGCGGCCAGCACGCACACCGAGGGCGAGAGAAGGGACGCCATGGAACCAAAAGTGCTGAACTTCACGGTAGAAGACAGAGCCACAGCTAGTCCGGACTCTGCACAGAGAATCTGGAGCGGAACTGAGGCGGGACCAGAGGGGCGTGGTCTGCCCTCCGCCCCGCGTCTTCTTCTACGGCTTTAAATAAGCGCCCTAAACTCTGGCAGTGCTTTTAATACAAGGTCATAAAAAGTAAGAGTTAACAAGAATGAATTCATATTTAACATCTGCTGAGATTTATTCCAACACTTTATTGTGTTTTAATGTTAAACTAACTAACCCCAAGCAGTGTTACTTAGTATCAGTTGCTATTACCAAACAAACACTACCAGTGTTAACTGTGAACATAACAAGAGCTAACCCCTTAAGTAGATTGCTGTTCAAACTTGACACTGAAAAGACAAGTCACACCGATCAGTGTCAATTTAGCATTGACTGAACTGTCTTATTTCTACTTTTCCCCAGAAAAGTCCCAGAGCTCAGCTCCTAAACTGTTGAACCGGGATTTTACAAATGTAGTCTGGAATAATCCCAGACCTTTTTCAAACATGGTCTGTTTGTGAAAAGACTCACCACAGCTGAAATCTTCTTTGAGTGTAGTCAGATGTTACACACCCGATAAACCAATCCCACTGGCACAGGGCACCAGGCAGACATTAGCAATGTCAAAATCTACCTTTATCTGAGTCAATGGCACTGGTGAAATCACACAAAGAGCTCAAAGAGGGGTTTAGAACCGAGAGGTAGTGTCTCTCACTCTCTATGAAAAATGTAAGATGTATAACAGGCCAAAACTTTTCATGTGTGAAAGCAAGGTTTTGGCTTTGATTTCCCTGCATCAACTTGAACACACAACACACACTTTGAACCCAAGATCAGC
>JALDNG010000371.1:137500-195493 GCA_024349245.1 Neodontobutis hainanensis | reverse complement strand
ACTTGTGCTGGAGCAGGTATAAAGAGACAGGACTAGAACAGGAGCAGGTATAAAGATGCAGGACTTGTGCTGGAGCAGGTATAAAGAGGCAGGACAAGAGCTGGAGCAGGTATAAAGAGACAGGACTTGAGCTGGAGCAGGTATAACGAGACAAGACTTAAGCTGGTGCAGGTATAAAGAGACAGGTCTAGAGCCTGAGCAGGTATAAAGAGACAAGACTTGAGCAGGAGCAGGTATAAAGAGACAGGACTAGAGCTGGAGCAATGGACTAGAGCTGGAGTAGTTATAAAGAGACAGGACGAGAGCAGGAGCAGGTATAAAGAGACAAGACTAGAGCTGGAGCAGGTATAAAGAGACAGGAAAAGAACTGGAGCAGGTATAAAGAGGCAGGACTAGAGCAGGAGCAGGTATAAAGAGACAGGACTTGTGCTGGTGCAGGTATAAAGAGACAGGACTTGTGCTGGAGCAGGTATAAAGAAGCAGGAGTAGAGCTGGAGCAGGTATAAAGATACAGGACAAGAGCTGGAGCAGGTATAAAGAGAAAGGACTAGAGCTGGAGCAGGTATAAAGAGACAGGACTAGAGCTGGAGCAGGTATAAAGAGACAAGACTTGAGATGGAGAAGGTATAAAGAGACAGGACTAGTGCAGGAGCTGGTATAAAGAGACATGACTAGAGCAGGAGCAAGTATAAAGAGACAGGACTAGAGCAGGAGCAGGTATAAAGAGACAGGATTTGTTCTGGAGCGGGTATAACGAGACAGGACTAGAGCTGGAGCAATGGACAAGAGCTGGAGCAGCTATAAAGAGAAAGGACTAGAGCAGGAGCAGGTATAAAGAGACAGGACTTGTGCTGGAGCAGGTATAAAGAGAAAGGACTAGAGCTGGAATAGGTATAAAGAGACAGGACTAGAGCTGGAACAGGTATAAAGAGACAGGACTAGAGCTGGAGCAGGTATAAAAGACAGGACTAGAGCTGGAACAGGTATAAAGAGACAGGATTTGTTCTGGAGCAGGTATAAAGAGGCAGGACTAGGGCAGGAGCAGGTATAAAGAGACAGGACTTGTGCTGGAGCAGGTATAAAGAGACAGGACTAAAGCAGGAGCAGGTATAAAGAGACAGGACTAGAGCAGGAGCAGGTACAAAGAGGCAGGACTTGTGCTGGAGCAGGTATAAAGAGACAGGACAAGAGCCGGTGCAGGTATAAAGAGACAGTACTAGAGCTGGAGCAGGTATATAGAGACAGGACTAGAGCAGGAGCAGGTATAAAGAGACAAGTCTTGAGAGACAGGACTTGTGCTGGACCAGGTATAAAGATGCAGGACTAGAGCAGGAGCAGGTATAAAGAGGCAGGACTTGTGCAGGAGCAGGTATAAAGAGACAGGACAAGAGCTGGAGCAGGTATAAAGAGACAGGACTTGAGCTGGAGCAGGTATAAAGAGACAAGACTTAAGCTGGTGCAGGTATAAAGAGACAGGACTAGAGCAAGAGCAGGTATAAAGAGACAGGACTATAGCTGGAGCAATGGACTAGAGCAGGAGCAGGTATAAAGAGACAAGTCTTGTGAGACAGGACTTGTGCTGGACCAGGTATAAAGAGGCAGGACTAGAGCAGGAGCAGGTATAAAGAGGCAGGACTTGTGCAGGAGCAGGTATAAAGAGACAGCACAAGAGCTGGAGCAGATATAAAGAGACAGGACTTGAGCTGGAGCAGGTATAAAGAGACAAGACTTAAGCTGGTGCAGGTATAAAGAGACAGGACTAGAGCAGGAGCAGGTATAAAGAGACAGGACTATAGCTGGAGCAATGGACTAGAGCAGGAGCAGGTATAAAGAGACAGGATTTGTTCTGGAGCAGATATAAAGAGGCAGGACTAGAGCAGGAGCAGGTATAAAGAGAAATGACATGTGCTGGAGCAGGTATAAAGAGGAAGGACTTGAGCTGGATCAGGTATAAAGAGGCAGTACTAGAGCTAGAGCAGGTATAATGAGACAGGACTTGTGCTGGAGCGGCAGGAGCAGGTATAAAGAGACAGGATTTGTTCTGGAGTGGGTATAACGAGACAGGACTAGAGCTGGAGCAATGGACAAGAGCTGGAGCAGCTATAAAGAGAAAGGACTAGAGCAGGAGCAGGTATAAAGAGACAGGACTTGTGCTGGAGCAGGTATAAAGAGAAAGGACTAGAGCTGGAATAGGTATAAAGAGACAGGACTAGAGCTGGAACAGGTATAAAGAGACAGGACTAGAGCTGGAGCAGGTATAAACAGACAGGACTAGAGCTGGAACAGGTATAAAGAGACAGGATTTGTTCTGGAGCAGGTATAAAGAGACAGGACTAGAGCAGGAGCAGGTATAAAGAGACAGGACTTGTGCTGGAGCAGGTATAAAGAGACAGGACTAGAGCAGGAGCAGGTATAAAGAGACAGGACTAGAGCAGGAGCAGGTATAAAGAGGCAGGACTTGTGCTGGAGAAGGTATAAAGAGACAGGACAAGAGCTGGTGCAGGTATAAAGAGACAGTACTAGAGCTGGAGCAGGTATAAAGAGACAGGACTAGAGCAGGAGCAGGTATAAAGAGACAAGTCTTGAGAGACAGGACTTATGCTGGACCAGGTATAAAGAGGCAGGACTAGAGCAGGAGCAGGTATAAAGAGGCAGGACTTGTGCAGGAGCAGGTATAAAGAGACAGGACAAGAGCTGGAGCAGGTATAAAGAGACAGGACTTGAGCTGGAGCAGGTATAAAGAGACAAGACTTAAGCTGGTGCAGGTATAAAGAGACAGGACTAGAGCAGGAGCAGGTATAAAGAGACAGGACTATAGCTGGAGCAATGGACTAGAGCAGGAGCAGGTATAAAGAGACAAGTCTTGTGAGACAGGACTTGTGCTGGACTAGGTATAAAGAGGCAGGACTAGAGCAGCAGCAGGTATAAAGAGGCAGGACTTGTGCAGGAGCAGGTATAAAGAGACAGTACAAGAGCTGGAGCAGGTATAAAGAGACAGGACTTGAGCTGGAGCAGGTATAAAGAGACAAGACTTAAGCTGGTGCAGGTATAAAGAGACAGGACTAGAGCAGGAGCAGGTATAAAGACACAGGACTATAGCTGGAGCAATGGACTAGAGCAGGAGAAGGTATAAAGAGACAGGATTTGTTCTGGAGCAGATATAAAGAGGCAGGACTAGAGCAGGAGCAGGTATAAAGAGAAATGACTTGTGCTGGAGCAGGTATAAAGAGGCAGGACTTGAGCTGGATCAGGTATAAAGAGGCAGTACTAGAGCTACAGCAGGTATAATGAGACAGGACTTGTGCTGGAGCAGGTATAAAGAGACAGGACTAGAACAGGAGCAGGTATAAAGAGGCAGGACTTGTGCTGGAGCAGGTATAAAGAGACAGGACAAGAGCAGGAGCAGGTATAAAGAGACAGGACTTGAGCTGGAGCAGGTATAATGAGACAAGACTTAAGCTGGTGCAGGTATAAAGAGACAGGTCTAGAGCCTGAGCAGGTATAAAGAGACAAGACTTGAGCAGGAGCAGGTATAAAGAGACAGGACTAGAGCTGGAGCAATGGACTAGAGCTGGAGTAGGTATAAAGAGACAGGACTAGAGCAGGAGCAGGTATAAAGAGACAAGACTAGAGCTGGAGCAGGTATAAAGAGGCAGGACTAGAGCAGGAGCAGGTATAAAGAGACAGGACTTGTGCTGGAGCAGGTATAAAGAGACAGGACTTGTGCTGGAGCAGGTATAAAGAGGCAGGAGTAGAGCTGGAGCAGGTATAAAGATACAGGACAAGAGCTGGAGCAGGTATAAAGAGAAAGGACTAGAGCTGGAGCAATGGACTAGAGCAGGAGCAGGTATAAAGAGACAGGACTAGAGCAGGAGCAGGTATAAAGAGACAGGACTTGTGCTGGAGCAGGTATAAAGAGACAGGACTTGTGCTGGAGCAGGTATAAAGAGGCAGGAGTAGAGCTGGAGCAGGTATAAAGATACAGGACAAGAGCTGGAGCAGGTATAAAGAGAAAGGACTAGAGCTGGAGCAATGGACTAGAGCAGGAGCAGGTATAAAGAGACAGGACTAGAGCAGGAGCAGGTATAAAGAGACAGGACTAGAGCTGGAGCAGGTATAAAGAGACAAGACTTGAGATGGAGCAGGTATAAAGAGACAGGACTAGTGCAGGAGCTGGTATAAAGAGACATGACTATAGCTGGAGCAATTTACTAGAGCTGCAGCAGGTATAAAGAGACAGGACTAGAGCAGGAGCAGGTATAAAGAGACAGGACTAGAGCAGGAGCAAGTATAAAGAGATAGGACTAGAGCTGGTGCAATGGACAAGAGCTGTAGCAGCTATAAAGAGAAAGGACTAGAGCAGGAGCAGATATAAAGAGACAGGATTTGTTCTGGAGCGGGTATAACGAGACAGGACTAGAGCTGGAGCAATGGACAAGAGCTGTAGCAGCTATAAAGAGAAAGGACTAGAGCTGGAATAGGTATAAAGAGACAGGACTAGAGCTGGAGCAGGTATAAACAGACAGGACTAGAGCTGGAACAGGTATAAAGAGACAGGACTAGAGCTGGAGCATGTATAAACAGACAGGACTAGAGCAGGAGCAGGTATAAAGAGAAAGAATTAGAGCTGGAGCAGGTATAAAGAGACAGGACTAGAGCTGGAGCAGGTATAAAGAGACAGGATTTGTTCTGGAGCAGGTATAAAGAGGCAGGACTAGAGCAGGAGCAGGTATAAAGAGACAGGACTTGTGCTGGAGCAGGTATAAAAATACAGGACTAGAGCAGGAGCAGGTATAAAGAGACAGGATTTGTTCTGGAGCAGATATAAAGAGGCAGGACTAGAGCAGGAGCAGGTATAAAGAGAAATGACTTGTGCTGGAGCAGGTATAATGAGGCAGGACTTGAGTTGGATCAGGTATAAAGAGGCAGTACTAGAGCTAGAGCATGTATAATGAGACAGGACTTGTGCTGGAGCAGGTATAAAGAGACAGGACTAGAACAGGAGCAGGTATAAAGAGGCAGGACTTGTGCTGGAGCAGGTATAAAGAGACAGGACAAGAGCTGGAGCAGGTATAAAGAGACAGGACTTGAGCTGGAGCAGGTATAACGAGACAAGACTTAAGCTGGTGCAGGTATAAAGAGACAGGTCTAGAGCCTGAGCAGGTATAAAGAGACAAGACTTGAGCAGGAGCAGGTATAAAGAGACAGGACTAGAGCTGGAGCAATGGACTAGAGCTGGAGTAGGTATAAAGAGACAGGACTAGAGCAGGAGCAGGTATAAAGAGACAAGACTAGAGCTGGAGCAGGTATAAAGAGACAGGAAAAGAACTGGAGCAGGTATAAAAAGACAGGACTAGAGCTGGAGCAGGTATAAAGAGACAGGACTTGAGTTGGAGCAGGTATAAAGAGGCAGGACTAGAGCAGGAGCAGGTATAAAGAGACAGGACTTGTGCTGGAGCAGGTATAAAGAGACAGGACTTGTGCTGGAGCAGGTATAAAGAGGCAGGAGTAGAGCTGGAGCAGGTATAAAGATACAGGACAAGAGCTGGAGCAGGTATAAAGAGAAAGGACTAGAGCTGGAGCAATGGACTAGAGCAGGAGCAGGTATAAAGAGACAGGACTAGAGCAGGAGCCGGTATAAAGAGACAGGACTAGAGCTGGAGCAGGTATAAAGAGACAAGACTTGAGATGGAGCAGGTATAAAGAGACAGGACTAGTGCAGGAGCTGGTATAAAGAGACATGACTATAGCTGGAGCAATTTACTAGAGCTGCAGCAGGTATAAAGAGACAGGACTAGAGCAGGAGCAGGTATAAAGAGACAGGACTAGAGCAGGAGCAAGTATAAAGAGATAGGACTAGAGCTGGTGCAATGGACAAGAGCTGTAGCAGCTATAAAGAGAAAGGACTAGAGCAGGAGCAGGTATAAAGAGACAGGATTTGTTCTGGAGCGGGTATAATGAGACAGGACTAGAGCTGGAGCAATGGACAAGAGCTGGAGCAGCTATAAAGAGAAAGGACTAGAGCAGGAGCAGGTATAAAGAGACAGGACTTGTGCTGGAGCAGGTATAAAGAGAAAGGACTAGAGCTGGAATAGGTATAAAGAGACAGGACTAGAGCTGGAACAGGTATAAAGAGACAGGACTAGAGCTGGAGCAGGTATAAACAGACAGGACTAGAGCTGGAACAGGTATAAAGAGACAGGACTAGAGCTGGAGCAGGTATAAACAGACAGGACTAGAGCTGGAGCAGATATAAAGAGACAGGACTAGAGCTGGAGCAGGTATAAAGAGACAGGATTTGTTCTGGAGCAGGTATAAAGAGGCAGGACTAGAGCAGGAGCAGGTATAAAGAGACAGGACTTGTGCTGGAGCAGGTATAAAAATACAGGACTAGAGCAGGAGCAGGTATAAAGAGACAGGACTAGAGCAGGAGCAGGTATAAAGAGACAAGATTTGTTCTGGAGCAGATATAAAGAGGCAGGACTAGAGCAGGAGCAGGTATAAAGAGAAATGACTTGTGCTGGAGCAGGTATAAAGAGGCAGGACTTGAGCTGGATCAGGTATAAAGAGGCAGTACTAGAGCTAGAGCAGGTATAATGAGACAGGACTTGTCCTGGAGCAGGTATAAAGAGACAGGACTAGAACAGGAGCAGGTATAAAGAGGCAGGACTTGTGCTGGAGCAGGTATAAAGAGACAGGACAAGAGCTGGAGCAGGTATAAAGAGACAGGACTTGAGCTGGAGCAGGTATAACGAGACAAGACTTAAGCTGGTGCAGGTATAAAGAGACAGGTCTAGAGCCTGAGCAGGTATAAAGAAACAAGAGTTGAGCAGGAGCAGGTATAAAGAGACAGGACTAGAGCTGGAGCAATGGACTAGAGCTGGAGTAGGTATAAAGAGACAGGACTTGAGCAGGAGCAGGTATAAAGAGACAAGACTAGAGCTGAAGCAGGTATAAAGAGACAGGAAAAGAACTGGAGCAGGTATAAAAAGACAGGATTAGAGCTGGAGCAGGTATAAAGAGACAGGACTTGTGCTGGAGCAGGTATAAAGAGACAGGACTTGTGCTGGAGCAGGTATAAAGAGGCAGGAGTAGAGCTGGAGCAGGTATAAAGATACAGGACAAGAGCTGGAGCAGGTATAAAGAGAAAGGACTAGAGCAGGGGCAGGTATAAAGAGACAGGACTAGAGCAGGAGCAGGTATAAAGACACAGGACTAGAGCTGGAGCAGGTATAAAGAGACAAGACTTGAGATGGAGCAGGTATAAAGAGACAAGACTAGTGCAGGAGCTGGTATAAAGAGACAGGACTAGAGCAGGAGCAAGTATAAAGAGATAGGACTAGAGCTGGTGCAATGGACAAGAGCTGTAGCAGCTATAAAGAGAAAGGACTAGAGCAGGAGCAGGTATAAAGAGACAGGATTTGTTCTGGAGCGGGTATAACGAGACAGGACTAGAGCTGGAGCAATGGACAAGAGCTGGAGCAGCTATAAAGAGAAAGGACTAGAGCAGGAGCAGGTATAAAGAGACAGGACTTGTGCTGGAGCAGGTTTAAAGAGACAGGACTTGTGCTGGAGCAGGTATAAAGATACAGGACTAGAGCAGGAGCAGTTATAAAGAGGCAGGACTTGTGCTGGAGCAGGTATAAAGAGACAAGACAAGAGCTGGTGGAGGTATAAAGAGACAGTACTAGAGCTGGTGCAGGTATAAAGAGACAGGACTAGAGCAGGAGCAGGTATAAAGAGACAAGGCTTGAGCTGTTGCAGGTATAAGGAGGCAGGACTAGAGCAGGAGCAGGTATAAAGAGACTGGACTAGAGCAGGAGCAGGTATAAAGAGACAGGACTTTAGCTGGTGCAGGTATAAAGAGACAGGACTTGAGCTGGTGCAGGTATAAAGAGACAGGACTAGAGCAGGAGCAGGTATAAAGAGACAGGACTAGAGCTGGAACAATGGACTAGAGCAGAAGCAGGTATAAAGAGACAGGACTTGTGCTGGAGCAGGTATAAAGAGACAGGACTTGTGCTGGAGCAGGTATAAAAAGAGAGGACTTGTGCTGGAGCAGGTATAAAGAGACAGGACAAGAGCTGGAGCAGGTATAAAGAGACAGGACAAGAGCTGGAGTAGGTATAAAGAGACAAGACTTGAGCTGGTGCAAATATAAAGAGACAGGACTAGAGCTGGAGCAATGGACTAGAGCTGGAGCAGGTATAAAGAGACAGGACTAGAGCAGGAGCAGCTATAAAGAGACAAGAGTAGAGCTGGAGCAGGTATAAAGAGACAGGACTAGAGCTGGAACAGGTATAAAGAGACAGGATTTGTTCTGGAGCAGGTATAAAGAGGCAGGACTAGATCGGGTATAAAGAGACAGGACAAGAGCTGGAGCAGGTATAAAGAGACAGGACTTGTGCTGGAGCAGGTATAAAGAGACAAGTCTTTAGCTGGTGCAGTTATAAAGAGACAGGATTAGAGAAGGAGCAGGTATAAAGAGGCAGGACTTGTGCTGGAGCAGGTATAAAGAGACAGGAATAGAGCTGGAGCAGGTATAAAGAGACAAGACTTGAGCTGGTGCAGGTATATAGAGACAGGACTAGTGCAGGAGCAGGTATAAAGAGACATGACTATAGCTGGAGCAATGGACTAGAGCTGGAGCAGGTATAAAGAGACAGGACTAGAGCAAGAGCAGGTATAAAGAGACAGGACTAGAGCTGGAGCAGGTATAAAGAGACATGACTATAGCTGGAGCAATTTACTAGAGCTGCAGCAGGTATAAAGAGACAGGATTAGAGCTGGAGCAGGTATAAAGAGACAGGACTAGAGCTGGAGAAGTTATAAAGAGACAGGAATAGAACTGGAGCAGGTATAAAGAGTCAGGATTTGTTCTGGAGCAGGTATAAAGAGGCAGGACTTGTGCAGGAGCAGGTATAAAGAGATAGGACAAGAGCTGGAGCATGTTTAAAGAGACAGGACTTGAGCTGGAGCAGGTATAAAGAGACAGGACTTGTGCTGGAGCAGGTATAAAGATACAGGACTAGAGCAAGAGCAGTTATAAAGAGGCAGGACGTGTGCTGGAGAAGGTATAAAGAGACAGGACAAGAGCTGGAGCAGCTATAAAGAGACAGGACTAGAGCAGGAGCAGGTATAAAGAGACAGGATTTGTTCTGGAGCAGGTATAAAGAGGCAGGACTAGAACAGGAGCAGGTATAAAGAGACAGGACTTGTGCTGGAGCAGGTATAAAGAGACAGGGCTTGAGCTGGAGCAGGTATAAAGAGACAAGACTTGAGCTGGTGCAGGTATAAAGAGACAGGACTTGAGTTGGTGCTTGTATAAAGAGACAGGACTAGAGCAGGAGCAGTTATAAAGAGACAGGACTAGAGCTGGAGCAATGGACTAGAGCAGGAGCAGGTATAAAGAGACAGGACTTGTGCTGGAGCAGGTATAAAGAGACAGGACTAGAGCTGGAGCAAAGGACTAAAGCAGGAACAGGTATAAAGAGACAGGACTTGTGCTGGAGCAGGTATAAAGAGACAGGTCTAGAGCAGAAGCAGGTATAAAGAGACAGGACTAGAGCTGGAGCAGGTATAAATAGACAGGACTTGAGCAGGACCAGCTGTAAAGAGACAAGAGTAGAGCTGGAGCAGGTATAAAGAGACAGGACTAGAGCTGGAACAGGTATAAAAAGACAGGATTTGTTCTGGAGCAGGTATAAAGAGGCAGGACTTGATCAGGTATAAAGAGACAGGACAAGAGCTGGAGCAGGTATAAAGAGACAGGACTTGTGCTGGAGCAGGTATAAAGAGACAAGTCTTTAGCTGGTGCAGGTATAAAGAGACAGGATTAGAGCAGGAGCAGGTCTAAAGAGACAGGACTAGAGCTGGAGCAATGGACTAGAGCAGGAGCAGGTATAAAGAGACAGGACTTTTGCTGGAGCAGGTATAAAGACACAGGACTTGTGCTGGAGCAGGTATAAAAATACAGGACTAGAGCAAGAGCAGGTATAAAGAGGCAGGACTTGTGCTGGAGCAGGTATAAAGAGACAGGACTAGAGCTGGAGCAGGTATAAAGAGACAAGACTTGAGCTGGTGCAGGTATAAAGAGTCAGGACTAGTGCAGGAGCAGGTATAAAGAGACATGACTATAGCTGGAGAAATAGACTAGAGCTGGAGCAGGTATAAAGAGACAGGACTAGAGCAAGAGCAGGTATAAAGAGACAGGACTAGAGCTGAAGCAGGTATAAAGAGAAGAGACTTGAGCTGGAGCAGGTATAAAGAGACATGACTATAGCTGGAGCAATTTACTAGAGCTGCAGCAGGTATAAAGAGACAGGATTAGAGCTGGAGCAGGTAAAAAGAGACAGGACTAGAGCTGGAGCAGTTATAAAGAGACAGGATTTGTTCTGGAGCAGGTATAAAGAGTCAGGACTTGTGCAGGAGCAGGTATAAAGAGATAGGACAAGAGCTGGAGCATGTTTAAAGAGACAGGACTTGAGCTGGAGCAGGTATAAAGAGACAGGACTTGTGCTGGAGCAGGTATAAAGATACAGGACTAGAGCTGGAGCAGGTATAAAGAGGCAGGACTTGTGCTGGAGCAGGTATAAAGAGACAGGACAAGAGCTGGAGCAGGTATAAAGAGACAGGATTAGAGCTGGAGCAGGTATAAAGAGACAGGACAAGAGCTGGAGCAGGTATAAAGAGACAGGACTAGAGCAGGTGCAAGTATAAAGAGACAGGACTAGAGCTGGAGCAATGGACTAGAGTTGGAGCAGGTATAAAGAGACAGGACTAGAGCAGGAGCAGGTATAAAGAGACAGGACTAGCGCTGGAGCAGGTATAAAGAGACAGGATTTGTTCTGAAACAGGTATAAAGAGACAGGACTAGAGCCGGAGCAGGTATAAAGAGACAGGACTTGTGCTGGAGCAGGTATAAAGAGACAGGACTTGAGCTAAAGCAGGTATAAAGAGACAAGACTTGAGCTGGTGCAGGTATAAAGAGACAGGACTTGAGCAGGAGCAGGTATAAAGAGACAGGACTTGAGCTGGTGCAGGTATAAAGAGACAAGACTTGAGCTGGTGCAGGTATAAAGAGACAGGACTAGAGCAGGAGCAGGTATAAAGAGACAGGACTAGAGCTGGAGCAATGGACTAGTGCAGGAGCAGGTATAAAGAGACAGGACTTGTTCTGGAGCAGGTATAAAGAGGCAGGACTAGAGCAGGAGCAGGTATAAAGAGACAGGACTAGAGCAGGAGCAGGTATAAAGAGACAGGACAAGAGCTAGAGCAGGTATAAAGAGACAAGACTTGAGCTGGTGCAGGTATAAAGAGACAGGACTAGAGCTGGAGCAGGTATAAAGAGACAAGACTTGAGCTGGAGCAGGTTTAAAGAGGCAGTACTAGAGCTAGAGCAGGTATAAAGAGACAGGACTAGAGCAGGAGCAGGTACAGTGGCATGAAAAACAATGACAGAAGGGGAGGAATAAGTAACTGAACCTTCTGCCTAAGGAGACTTTGAGAGCAATTAATAGACGCAGGACTAGATCAGGTATAAAGAGACAGGACTTGTGCTGGAGCAGGTATAAAAAGACAGGACTTGTGCTGGAGCAGGTATAAAGATAGAGGACTAGAGCTGGACCTGTTATAAAGAGGCAGGACTTGTGCTGGAGCAGGTATAAAGAGACAGGACTAGAGCTGGAGCAGGTATAAAGAGACAGGATTAGAGCTGGAGCAGGTATAAAGAGACAGGACTTGAGCTGGAGCAGGTATAAAGAGACAAGACTTGAGCTGGAGCAGGTATAAAGAGACAGGACTAGAGCAGGAGCAAGTATAAAGAGACAGGACTAGAGCTGGTGCAGGTATAAAGAGACAGGACTAGAGCAGGAGCAGGTATAAAGAGACAGGACTAGAGCTGGAGCAATGGACTAGAGCAGGAGCAGGTATAAAGAGACAGGACTTGTGCTGGAGCAGGTATAAAGAGACAGGACTAGAGCTGGAGCAAAGGACTAAAGCAGGAGCAGGTATAAAGAGACAGGACTTGTGCTGGAGCAGGTATAAAGAGACAGGACTAGAGCTGGAGCAATGGACTAGAGCAGGAGCAGGTATAAAGAGACAGGTCTAGAGCTGGAGCAATGGACTAGAGCTGGAGCAGGTATAAAGAGACAGGACTAGAGCAGAAGCAGGTATAAAGAGACAGGACTAGAGCTGGAGCAGGTATAAAGAGACAGGACTAGTGCTGGAGCAGGTATAAAGAGGCAGGACTAGAGCAGGAGCAGGTATAAAGAGACAGGACTAGAGCAGGAGCAGGTATAAGAGACAGGACTTTAGCTGGAGCAGGTATAAAGAGACAGGACAAGAGCTGGAGCAGGTATAAAGATACAGGACAAGAGCTGGAGCAGGTATAAAGAGACAGCACTAGAGCTGGAGCAATGGACTAGAGCTGGAGCAGGTATAAAGAGACAGGATTTGTTCTGGAGCAGGTATAAAGAGGCAGGACTAGATCAGGTATAAAGAGACAGGACAAGAGCTGGAGCAGGTATAAAGAGACAGGACTTGTGCTGGAGCAGGTATAAAGAGACAGGACTTGTGCTGGAGCAGGTATAAAGATACAGGACTAGAGCTGGAGCAGGTATAAAGAGGCAGGACTTGTGCTGGAGCAGGTATAAAGAGACAGGACAAGAGCTGGAGCAGGTATAAAGAGACAGGATTAGAGCTGGAGCAGGTATAAAGAGACAGGACTTGAGCTGGAGCAGGTATAAAGAGACAGGACTAGAGCAGGTGCAAGTATAAAGAGACAGGACTAGAGCTGGAGCAATGGACTAGAGTTGGAGCAGGTATAAAGAGACAGGATTAGAGCAGGAGCAGGTATAAAGAGACAGGACTAGAGCTGGAGCAGGTATAAAGAGACAGGATTTGTTCTGAAACAGGTATAAAGAGACAGGACTAGAGCCGGAGCAGGTATAAAGAGACAGGACTTGTGCTGGAGCAGGTATAAAGAGACAGGACTAGAGCAGGAGCAGGTATAAAGAGACAGGACTTGAGCTAAAGCAGGTATAAAGAGACAAGACTTGAGCTGGTGCAGGTATAAAGAGACAGGACTAGAGCAGGAGCAGGTATAAAGAGACAGGACTTGAGCTGGAGCAGGTATAAAGAGACAAGACTTGAGCTGGTGCAGGTATAAAGAGACTGGACTAGAGCAGGAGCAGGTATAAAGAGACAGGACTAGAGCTGGAGCAATGGACTAGAGCTGGAGCAGGTATAAAGAGACAGGACTTGTGCTGGAGCAGGTATAAAGAGACAGTACTTGTGCTGGAGCAGGTATAAAGAGACAGGACTATAGCAGGAGCAGGTATAAAGAGACAGGACAAGAGCTAGAGCAGGTATAAAGAGACAAGACTTGAGCTGGTGCAGGTATAAAGAGACAGGACTAGAGCTGGAGCAGGTATAAAGAGACAGGACTAGAGCTGGAGCAGGTATAAAGAGACAGGACTAGAGCTGGAGCAGGTATAAAGAGGCAGGACTAGAGCAGGAGCAGGTACAGTGGCATGAAAAACAATGACAGAAGGGGGAGGAATAAGTAACTGAACCTTCTGCCTAAGGAGACTTTGAGAGCAATTAATACCATTTCTTCCCAAATAATTTAAGTCAGAGGTGTGTCCAATCACTGAGGAGTGGCTTAAAGCTGCCCTGTTCACTATGAATCACACACCTGCTAAGAACTGTGTCTTGATGAGAAGTATTGTCTGATGTGCACCATGTCTCGCTAAGACCTGTAATCAATAATTGTTGATTTGTTTAAAGCAGGGAAAGGTTACAAAACCATCTCTAAATGTCTGGATGTTCATCAATCCACAGTTAGAGAAATTGTCTACAAATGGAGAGAGTTTGCCACTGTTGCTTCTGTCCCAAAGAGTGGCCGTCCACCAAAAATGACAACAAGAGCAGAATACTCAGAGGTAAAAAAGAACCGTAGAGTGTCTGCTGAAGACTTACAGAAATCACTGACAGTCTAAAATCTCTGTGCATTCATCGACAATATGTAAAACACTGGCCAAGATTGGTATTCATGGCAGGACTATACGGAGGAAGCCACTGCTGTCTAAAAAAAACCTTGCTGCACGTTTAATGTTCGCAAAAAGTCACTTGGACAGTTCACAGAACTTCTGGCAAAATAATTTTTGGACTGATGAAACGAAAGTTGAACTGTTTGGGAGGAACAAACAACATCATGTGTGGAGGAAAAATGGAACAGCTCACTAACATTAACACCTCATCCTCACCGTGAAGCCTGGTGGAGGGAGCATCATCGTTTGGGGGTGTTTTGCCTCAGGGTCTGGACAACTTGCAGTCATTAATGGAAAAATGTATCAGTTTATCAGGATGTTGTGCAGGAAAAGCTGAGGCCGTCTGTCAGACAGTTGAAGCTAAAAAGAGGATGGATGCTGCAACAGGACAATGACCCAAAACACAGAAGTAAATCAACTTCAGAATGGTTTCAGAAGAACAAAATACACGTTCTGGAGTGGCCCAGTGAAAGTCCTGATTTGAACCCCATTGAGATGCTGTGGCATGACCTCAAGACAGCGATTCATGCCAGGCATCCCAGGAATCTGACTGAACTGCAGCTGTTTTTTAAAGAGGAACGGTTCAAGATTGATCCTGATTGATGTGCCAGGCTGATCTGCGACTACAGGAAAGGGGGGGTCAACCAGATATTAAATGTGATGGTTCAGTTACTTATTCCTCCCCCTTCTCATTGTTTTCATGTTATCCTCATTAAAAATATGAAAACCTATAAATGTTTGGGTGGTTTTAGTTAAAGCAGACACTGTTTTTTCAGTGTTTTTTGTCATTTTGATAAATATCAGATCACATTTGATGGTGATTTTAGGCAGAAATGTGAGAAAATCCAAAGGGTTCAGATACTTTTTCATGCCACTGTATAAAAAGACAGGACTTGAGCAGAGGTGGGAGACTCAAGTCAGACTTAAGTTACACATTTTAGGACTTGAGACTTGCTTGACAAATAGTAATAAAAAACTTGTCTAGACTTTGACTTGCGACTTGACTTGGACTTGAGTTAAAAGACTCAAACTTGTCTTTTGTTAAATAAATATCTGTTTATGCACTGCAACAGGCAAGCAAAGGGATCTAACGGCAAGAGCAGTGGTGACTGAACATAGAGGGCGTCACGCCAAAAATAAAGTTTGGCTACAAGGATTACAGTATGTGCAAGACTATGATAAGAAAAGAAGGATGACAGTATGTAGCCACCACCACGTCAAATTTCATTTAACACTGAAAATCCCACAGAAAAATGCAAGTGACAAAGTCAGTCCAGCTGAGGTTTTTATAGTAGACGTGTGTTAGACTTAATGTTTTGGACAAGGCACTATAATACAATTAAAATAAATATTAAAAATCCTTAATTTCATCATGATGGCTTTAATATATAAAAAAGGTGACAAAGTAGTGAACACCTAACTTACTTTTTGCAGCTAATGAGGATTTGTCAGGGTGTGCAACCTTTTCACAACAAGAAGAAAAAAGAAAATTCAAATAATACAAAGAGAATGTATCTCACCCAATATTATAAGCATTTTTGATGCTTGGATCTTGATTTTTATACCGCTGTACATTCATGATTTTGCTGATTGTTAATTAAGATTTTTATTATTTTTTGATTCAATTCTATATTGGGTGAGATAAGTTTACTTTGTATTATATGAATTATTTCTCTCCTGCTTGTCCTGTACTTTGATGTTGGCCTAATTTCACTCACATTTACATTTTAGGCTATGTAGATTAAAGTTTTAATTTTTTTTATTTTTATTGTATTAACAACTCTGCTGCAAGTGGATTGTGGACTCCAATTGACTAGAAATACATATTGCCATTTTTTTTTGTTGAAAATAAATCTCTCATAGTCCATAACTAATACTAACTACTGTAGTTTTAAATTAATTTTTTTCATCAAACATTTTTATGACTTACGAGTGACTTGGTTGACCCAAGCTGCAACTTGACTTGATTGACATAAAGCAGTGAATTAACTTCCTTTTCAGAAAAAATACTTGAACGTAGACTTAAATGGCAGAGTCCGGGATGTTGTTGTTTAGCTATGTTTCAGTGAGAACAAACACACAACAATCCCTTGCCTCATGCTGTGTAGATCGGTTAAGTTGAATTAAGTCCACCTTGTTTTCCAGAGAACGAACGTTTGAGAGCATAAGTGTAAATCGCAGACGGGTGGTTGGGGGAGTGATAGGAAGGCGTCTGTGAGGTGTTTTGGCAGAACTGATTGTGAAAGTCCAATGACCTTGTCCTTGATGAGGGTACGGGGAGTACCACGAGGGTAAGATAAGACCCAGCTGCTGGCCTTCTAATCGAGAGAAAGAGACTAGGTAAAGACAGAAATTGTAATTTATCCATTTTGATCTTCGGTAATTCATCCGGATCATAATCAATCAGTTCTGGTTCGCAGTGTCAAATGCGTGCATCTGTTTCGTGGAGTAACTTTGATGTTTCATTCAGTTTTGTGTTCAGACCCGTAATACTGTGTAGCCGCTCGCAGGTCTGATTCTCGTTCTTATCCAGTCTTTTCTCCATGTTCACAGTCCATGCTGAGATGACATGAATCAGCTGTGCATCACCCTGCTGTAATCCCTTCACCTTGTCACTTACATCACAGAAACACTGTTTAATTTCAGCAGACAGCGGCTGGGTAGCTTTAAAGGCTGCTGTCTTACAAATTTTGCAATAGTTTAAGGCAGTTCCCAGACCAATGAGCAGGAAACACACTATCATAGATTCAAATAGAAATACATCCTCAACGTCCTCAATGGCTTCCAGGCGTCCTGTGAGTAGCCCGCCGCTGAGGTCCCGCCAGGGCAAATGGGTTCTCCTGGTGCACCCTTCTTATGGGAAAAAAATTGTCTCAATTGCGCACAGAGACCAGGTAATGAGATCCATTTACATTTTCTTTGTAGTCCAGCAGACAGTAGAGTCAAAAAAATAAAAGTTTATGACGAGACGACATGATACAGAAGCATCCACTGAGGCAGAGAAGCAGGAGGACCAGTAGGAGACGTCCGCCTTGTCCGAGAGCAGGACCCCCTCCTGACTCGGAGGGGGTCCAGCACCGACTCGGGACAACAGATCATTGAACTGAGGCCGGCTCAGTGGGAAGTACCGCTGAAAGCGGCCGTCATCCAGGCGCAGTTCCTGGAGGAGTTTGTGAAAGTCATGGAGCTGAGTCCGCTTCTGAAGCATCCGATAGACCACCGCACAGCGCCGAACAGGTTCCAAAAAAAGTCCTCAAATGTTCTTAAAAAATCCATATCAACCATTCTTCAACAGAAGACAACCTGCCTGGCAGAAGCCCCTCCCATGACGCGAATTCCCATCTGTTGTTAAGTGAATTTCATGTGCATTCAAACGCATTCAAACGCAGGTTTTTGTAAACTGTTTATGTTATGCAAGACTAACTAACTAACAGGACAAAAGCATTGTTTCATTTAACTGCTGCAGACGTATATGGCTTGTTCAAGGATTCACATAAATCAATTTCATTTAACTTTATTGGTTCTTTGCATGGTTCATTTTCAGTTTTTGCCCGTTGCTTGAACACATTTTGCAAAACTTCGCTCATGGTGCCAAAACTCTACACACAAGTAAACAAGACACAACACTGGGAAATATGCCATTCACATCTGTGTCAAATTGAAACTCTACTATCAAAACCTAAACTCTGCTATCAAAACCTAACATTCCTTCATCAAACTGTAACTCTGATGACAAAATGTCACACACTTGGATCATATGCATAGACTTTCAGATCCAGGGGAACACACTGGTTTACTTTATGTTTATTTTCAAACAACCAAAAAAGCAAATAGGCCTACTCAATATTGAACATTGCAATAACATGAATTCAGATAAAGCAAAACAAATAATAAAAAAGAATAGAAAAACACTATACTGTAAACACAGAAAATCATGGCAATTGTGCTTATGTGGGCTCATGGAACCCGCCGTCTGTTGTGGTCTGCCCTCAGTAGGTCCACAATGGCAAGTTCCTGTTGTTGTGTGAACAGGCATTAGCGACCTCCCCCAGAAGGTCGTCT
This sequence comes from Neodontobutis hainanensis, assembly GCA_024349245.1. Lineage (NCBI taxonomy): Eukaryota > Metazoa > Chordata > Actinopteri > Gobiiformes > Odontobutidae > Neodontobutis > Neodontobutis hainanensis. Next base: position 177,380 of record JALDNG010000371.1, on the reverse strand, counting down.
AGTCCTTCTAAATACAACCACAAATTGTCATCGGTTTGCTTCTTTTTCTTTCAGGACTTTACTGTATATACTGTATCGTCCACTGAACTAAAACATCTCCATATAAGTGATCATGGAATGTTTCACAAAATCTTTGGCTGCAAAAGGAGCATTAGCACCCTGCAATACTCTGTACACGTGATGTGGTAATGTGATATACTGTAGTGCAGTGCTTTAAATACTATCTGAGTAGAGTAGAAGGTCTAGTTTCTAGTCGGGATGTTCTTTTTACAGATGCCACTGTGAAGCGACTTAGATATGGGTGGACTCTCTGCCCAGCTTCCCTCATAGTCAGGCCATGGTTGATGACATGGTCCACCAAAGATGCTCTTATATCATCAGAAATATGGGTCTGTGCATGGCCTCTTCGACCTTGACCTTGTCCCCTTCCTCTTTTTCCTCTTCCTCTTGCTCTACCTCTGCCTCTTGCTCTCCCTCCATCGTTGCTTGCAAAGTTCCAGAAATGAATAAACTGAGGGCTTTTTGTAGCTGGCTGATTGTTGTTCAGTTTTGCCTTCAGGTGTGTTTTTGAGTGGTTGCAATTACCCGATGTGTTTTGTATTTTGGATACATGTGTTTTCCAAATGGCACCCTGAGATTTCCTTTTTGAACAAGGTGTCTTATGTATAAAATAGAGTGTAGTAGGCAGGACCAAGTGTGTTGCATAAAGGTTTAAGTGTGTTGCAGATTTGCAACTAGAGTGCAAAGCAGCGCTTTTGTTTAAGGTATGGGTACATGTGTTTGAGGTATGGTAACAAAAGCTTCAGGTTGTGGTACTTTAGTCTAAGCATGGTTCTAAGCCACAGGCAAAAACTGTAATTACAAATAATAACTTTCAAAGTAGCCTAATTCATTTCTACATTCCATCTAAGAACAATTCTTAGTTAGCCTACCCCATTCTCAATTCAAAAAAGTCCAGAAATCTAACCCAAATCTAATCACTATTTTACACAAAATTTTACAGTCTGTAAACAGGAATAAATTTATATTCTTTCAAATGACAGCACAAATGTTATGGATTAATAACAGTAAAAAGTATGAAAATATAACACTTTAACACAACTGCCTGTGCAGTGGGTTATCCAGTACCATTATTTTGAACCATTGTTTAAATTTTGTGCGCACCTGTCCAGCGACTGTGGAGTTTATAGCTAAATGTGAAGCAAAGAATCTGTTCTCTTGTAAAATTAGTGTAAATACATGGTCCCTGACAAATAAATATTAATAATAAAAACAAATAAAAATAGATCACAAGAAATAAGCCACAAGCAACAGGGTGCAAAAACATGTTAATTTATTATTTTTTAAACAATGTGAATGTAAACATTGCACCACCCCATATGGTGTATTGCTGATTAGTAGCATAAAGCCTTCAATAACAGCAGAACAGTATTTAGTAATGGAGCATACAAAATCACCTCTTTTAGTTTTTACAAATTTACAACAGAAAGAATTGTTTCTTCTGCCTGTTATTTGAAAATAGCTATATAAAATATGTCTAGACAAGTTTAAAAGCAGCCAAAAACCTGTTTGCAAGAACCCATTCTTTTGACTGTAGGCCCTACCCCCTACTCTAAGAACCTTTTTCTTCATAAAAGGTTGGCATTGTCCCATTGTCCTTGGAGCTGTTTGAGCTCAGTAGGTTGTATGCTGACATGTGTTATGGTGTGTCCATGGAGAAGATGGTGTTAGGTCCTCTGGCATTAGGCAAGACTATCTGTAGCTTGTGGAGCAACTCAAGCTGCTCCTCCAGAGTTTGCATTGGGATCTGACCATCCCTTTCCTCCTGCAAACAAGGACAAATATGAGGCATTAGTCATACATGTCCCACCAAGAAAAACTAACCAAATTTTGAAGTAGCCTCATCCCATCCTTGATTACTGCTCCTGTGAACCAGGGTGATATTACCTGGTGCGGCCTTCCTGCTCCCCTGCTGCTGCTCACTGTGGTCGGGCTTTCTACTCGGCAAGCTTATTATTTGGCGACTAAAATCACCACTATTCTACTTTCATAAAAAGCAGTAAACCCTCTGCTCAGCGGTGAGTCAGTTTAGGTTTTATACTGCTAACTTAAGTTACACGTGTATTGATAAAGAAACTGACATAATTTAAGTTCCATTTCAGCCGAATTAAAGGGCAATCCTTTATCATCTACAGGACTCCTTCATTTATGTGATTTGCACCCATTTTTGTGTCCATTTTATTTGATATTTTGAGCACACGCTCTGGTGGCTTTGATGGTTTTGCATTGTAATTTGAATGAACATAGCTATATATTTTGAACTTGTATTGAATCTGTTGCGCAACAATTCTTTGTATGTAAAGGATTTTGATATATTTTAATTATTAGCCTCTATGCTAATTTGACAGTGGTGCACTTTACTTTATGTGTACACTTGAAATAAATATTATCATTATGATAAATAATTGATATTTGAACAGTTGCAATTTGTAACGATTGTAAATTAAATTGTACTGGTAATTTTCTATTCTATAACTTATAGCTAGTTCATTTCTTTGTGAATTTAATTTGGATTTTTCTGACCATGTGCAGGTCAGGTTTTTTTCCCTCTGATGGCAACTTCTAACTGTGAGTTACCTATGATGGCGAGCTAAGCCTACATCTCCTTGTGGTAGGAAATTTGTCTATTTCGAATGGACTACTGGATTCTTGTTCCTGTATAAACTTTGAACTAAGTCTGAAAGACTTTGCCCGTCTTTATACATAACAAAGTACTTAAATGACTCACAATGACCTTAAGCAATAGACCCAATTAACTCAACTAAAGTTTCCTAGTGGTTTTTTGAAATTGTTTTGATTTACATATTTTGTGATTGATACTGCTATTATTTATATCTAAATTTGTGTTTCATTTCTCACAAATCTACTTCTGGTCACTGGTTTAGTAGCGTTAGTTACTTCGTGCAGTCGGCTCAGCGGGTAGAGTGGTCGTCCTTCAACCGGAAGGTAAGCGGTTCAATTCCCACTCTACCCACAGTTCAGACTGTCGTTGTGTCCTTGGGCAAGACACTTAACCCACCTTGCCTCCAGTGACTGTAACACTGGTAATTACTGTAGAACAATGTAAGTCGCTTTGGATAAAAGCAATGAATAATGAATAAATGTAAATATAGCCTAATAAGCGTTACACTAGTGTCTCCACACAAGGATAAACGAGCTTTTACTCTTCAGTCTTAAAGTCTAAGTAAAATGTTTTATATATATTTTTTTTTTAGAATTTCAGTCCACATAAAGTCTAAAGTGGTACAGGTCAGGCTGGGTCAGAAACCACTGGACAGGTTTGTGCCTCCACTGTGCTGGGGTACGAGAGGGACAACTGCATAATCAGAGAGACAAGGGCTACTCAACTGACCAGGGAGCGCGGCAGCGACTCCTTGTGGAAGAACTTGTTGCAGGTTTGTGGCTGACAATGGATGATGGACCAGAAGACAGCGCACAGAAATCCCACCGAGATCAGGACCGCAAACGCCACCGTGGTTGGCTTTTTCCATGTCTCTCCAGGCCCTGAAAGGAGACCTGAGGTTCAACAGGAAAACCAGGAGTAGACTAGAACTAAATCAAAACAGGTTTACGTATATCACCAATAAACACAGAACTAAACCAAGACGAAAGTAGGACTAAGCTCAGGTCTGACTAAGAACTATGTCCAGACCAAGACTTGTAAGCGCTTTGAGTCCCTTGGTCCTTCGGGAAAAAAGCGCAATATAAATCCAATCCATTATTATTATTATTATTAAGAAGGATTGCACTGACCTTGACTAAAGTTAAGTCAAAAAGTTAAGTCAAATCCAAAAACAAATGTGAACAAAACTAAGACCAACATTTAGGACTAATACCGGACTAAACCTGGCACTGACCTGAAAGATAACAATAAAAAAATAAATAAATAAATAAATTAGGACTAAACCAAGACTATTCTGGATTTAAATGCGTTCTGCACCAAAACCAGGACTAAAGCGGGACCTGGAAAGAAGACACAGTGGGGGTCTGTAAGCCGGCTCTTTTGTCCCGAAGGCAGCTCGGTCTGGGCTTGGACGCAGTACTTCTCACCTTCCAGCAGACTGGGGACCTCCCACAGAAACTGCTCAGAGCGAACCACCTTAAGCACCACCTGCAAGAGGCAAGAAGAGGGTGAAACAGAAGAAACCAGCGAGAAGCACAATCAATCAAAACTAGAACTGATTAGGACCAACCTTATCTAGGACTAAACCAGATCTCATTAAGATCTAAACCAGATCTAAAATAGGACTAAACCATACAAAGCCAATGTGGTACTGTGAGGGAGGCTGCAGTTACTAGGCTCATGTGCCTTTTAAAAAAAAAGATTACTGAGAAACTTAGTTTATTAGCATTTGACAAGTCTGATTTAGCTTATTTTCTCTTTTTTTTTAAACAAAGAGAACGATATTGTTGTTTACCATTTATTACTAAATTATATTCTTACCTAATCTATATAGTAGATATTATCTTTAGAAGTATGTAAATCTGTTACATTTGTAATATGTTCTACTTTTGTATTGTTTTGATGTAATCTTATTTTTATCTATTACTGTTGATAATTTTTTGTGTGAAACTGCTGTGTGAGGCTGCTGTAACAAAGTAACTTTCCTTGTGGTTAAGGATTAACTTATCCTATCTGACCAGGTCTGAAACACAAGTAAACCAAAAAGTAAAGCAAAAATAAGTTTTCGTTTCAACTGTAGGGTATGGGTCAGTATGAATCAGTTTTGCACAGGTACCCCTTTCCTCTGTGCTGGTTTCTGTTATGGAAACGGTGATGTCATATGAAATGTGCTACAAAAATAAACGTTATTATTATGAACTAAGGGAGAGTGAGACTAGCAGCCAGAGTGAAGGTGCCATTGGAACTGAAGGGTTTTCCATCCATGCTGCTGACCCTATTGTTCCAGTTTCTGATTGTCTACACAGGAGGGCACAGAAAGAAGGCAGATTTGGGCAGGTTTCGGGGAAGAGAAATGCAGCTGAGAGGCGGACTCTGAGGGAGAGACTATAGCTATGGGCCTATTGATGATAATGATGATTGAGGGAACACATAAAAGATCAGGAAGTTTATCAGGGGTGGATAAAGCATTTTTATGAATGTAGGAAGAGAAGATATGATCAATCAATTTTCTGTATCTCTTTTTGACTGACAGTTTTTGGAACCTTGTTACAAATGAGACTAAACATTCTGCTCATCAGGTTTTATCCTCAAAACAGCTGACGCCACAGTCTAGGTGTCGTAAGTGGTACGATGTATACTTTAAAGGAAAAATTTCCTATCCTTGCATTTGTCTATGGGGCTTGTTGAAGAGAGTACACATAACTTCTCTCTTTATCAGGTTACACTGGCTCCCGGTTGATGTCCTCAAAAAGTTCAAAGCTATGCTCTTAGCATACAAGACCACCACTGGTTCTGCCCCCTCATATCTTCACTCACTGATACAGACCTATGTTTCTACCAGATCCCTGTGCTCTGCAAATGAACAACGTCTGGTGGTACCATCCCAAAAAGGGAAAAAAAAATCACTCTTGCGTGCCTTTTTTGGATCTGTTCCACATGAGTGGAATTATCTACCTGCTGCTAAAAGATCAGCAGATTCTGTAGCCATCTTTAAAAAATGTCTTAACCTTATGCAAAACTAATTTAGTTCAATTATGGCACATAGAAACAAGCAAAACTCACTCACTCAGTCATATTCTTTTCACTAAAATAAGAGGTTAGTGAGTTTTACTGTGGAGCTTGTCACTGATGTGTTACACAAGGTTTAAGAGCAGTGAATCTGTTTGGACATTAGTTGACCTGATAAAAATGAAGTGCTCCAACATTTGTGGGAAGACTCGACAAAATAACAGTAGTAGTAACAAGTACAGTATCCTGCTGAGACTGCAGGCCTCAGTGAATTGTTGATGTAGTTGCTCAGGTAATCTAATTTAAGCAAACATTATAAGCAGTCAATAATATCTCATGCAAAGTTAGCTCTCCTGCTGTATTGTGTTAACCAATGCTTCAAAAAAATCATCATTGTCAAACATTAGTTCTCTTATCTCCCATCTCCCTTAGGAGTTTTCTTTACTGCCGTCTCTGCACTCGAGAGACAAATATAGTTTACTCTTAAAGTTTGTCAAACAATAAAGTTGCAGAAATGTAACTTACAATTTAAGCTCCTCTGTAAACATTACGCCTGTAAACATCAATGACTTGTGGAGAGGCAGATTGTTCTTTGTTGTTGGTTTGCAGTACCGTTAACGCCAGAGGTGGGATACTCCATAATGCACCTTTTCCCATTTTTTTTTCTCCGCATTGACAAGGATACCTCCGGGTATGAGGAAGGACCCAGACGCCATTTGCCAAATGCTTGGATCAAGTGATGACTTTCAATAGCTCAAAGCAAGGTTTCTGCTCTGCTATGTACAAAACACTTTGCACCATCGGCTCCTCAGCCAAGCACATACACCAAATGTCTGAATATGTGGTTCCTCTCGTACTGAGGTTTACTACTGCATCAACACACCATCTGTAGGGACACATGAGCCGAGTGATCCACCGCCAAGAGTTGTACATTTTTGTTTGATAGGCCACAAGCTCAGAGACAGGCTTTCAAGATTGATAAAGGATCTCACAGTTGCTCAACAGAGGCGCGCGGATGGTTGCTAGGACAAGGCCACCGCACTGCATGGGACCAGGGGTGGGTGGTGTCGGCATGTGTTATGTGGCAAAGATGGTGGTGGGCTCAAGTCAGTCAGCCACTCACGCACTTACAGGGGCCAGGCGACTGATAAATGTATGCATTTCCAGAGGCCTGCGCTAACTGGCATGTATTAGCTCTACAATTGCACACAGTTATCTAAGTAACGGCAGAGCGATCTAAAGAGCCATAACTGATTTAATGAGGCATTCGCAGTTTCACTGTACCGGCCGTGTGTACTTAGACTTGCATGGCTTAATCTTTGAGACAAGCATATGCTACTGGCAGGATCAACCAGGTAGCCCGCGGGGCCAAAGAAACTTCGGACAGGGCTTCCCTAAACCCCTGGGGCCCCCCCGGGGGTCTTCTGCCCTGCTGCTCGGCCAATAAAAATCCAAAAATCTCAATTTGGAGGGTTATGAAGCCTTTTCCTTTATAATGCAAAGTAGAAAATAAATACGATGATTTACGTTTTGTTGGAATATGACTGTTGGGCCAAGGCTGTGATTTTTGGGGAGGCTTTGTACCCCTTTAGTAATGGAAAGGTACCCGTACTGACCAACCCACACCATACCGCTCCAGTGGAAACGAGGCTAGAGATCAGGAGAAGGTCAGACCTGGTCCTCGTGTCCTTTCTTCCACATTGACACTCGTACTGAGCAGATCGGGGGAACGTTATGAAAGGACATCAGCAGCCCTCTTTTGCACACATCCACCTTTAGTTTGGGTTCCGTCAGCACTGCTGCAAAACATTCACACAAGAATTTTGATGTAAGACCTGTCACTTAAACTTTAAAGAAGAGTAATAAAATAAGTCTTCTTACTGTCTCTGCGATTGAAGGGCGAAGTCAGCTGTTTCCATGGTGACAGCACAGCGCCACAGTGAACTCGGACTCTGAGAACATAGTCTGAGTCTGAGCCCAGGTCTGAGCTGACGTCACATTCGCTGAGAGAAATCAGCTGACACTGGGCAGCATCCAACCAGCTCCCGTTTAACACCAACCGCTCAAACTCACTGCAAAACCGAGACCTGATTTAGACCTGGGGTAGTCCAGAATTTGACCTGGATTAGTCCTAGTTTAGTTCAGGTTTAGTCCTTGTTTTAGGTGCTAGTGGACAGCAGAGTGGGCACATAGTGGATCAAACTGTGGAGGCTCTGTTGTGGTGTGGTATTTTAATGTGCAGGTGTTCATAAGGACTTGTTCAGATACTGATCCCAGTACTTAATACTCACTGGTTTTGGAGCTTTTTATTCTGGTTTGAGTTCCTTGGATACTTTAAGTACGGCACTCATTGCAGTGTGAGTTTCTACTCCCAGCACTGTTTGGAAATATTTGAATCTTGACTGTAATTGAGTAAAAAGGTATTTAATTGGGACTTCTCTCTCAGTTCTAAGCTTCTACCACACAGGTTAAGGGATAGACTGATTCAACTGGGCTTCATTTCACTGAACTGTACTTTAATAAAAACATACTTTTGTTTTAGTGTTAGAAGTATGAGTACCTTTTGTACATTTTATGAAGCAAGGCCCTACTCTTCTAATGCCTTTTGTCAAGATCTTGGTAACCTTAATTTCTTAAGAATTATAATGTACCGTGTTTATTACACTTTGAGGAGCAGAAACAATTCAAATCAAACAAACAAACTGAGTAGTAATTACAGACCTATAAGTAACTGTACTGTGAGGAATGATGTTTTTACATAAAAGTGTGTCTTGTTGAACTGTGATGAACGAGTCTTAAATAGTGTGACGGAGCACGTCCATCTCTGATCGCGGCCAGTGCGACGGCTTCCACATACACACACTTTCATTCATTCGCTCGTTAACCATTTAGAAGGTTCAATGGGAGACACTTGGGTCAAACCTGCTCATAACTTCCTGGTGCCTTAAATGTATTGTGTTCGCGCTGTGGCGCGTATCACATGACCAGAGGCAGTAATTATGTTTCTAGTGGGAGGGGCAAAGGGGTATAAAAGAGGGCCCATTTCAGACCTTGGGGCCGTTGACAGCAAGTTACACTGAAGGTAACATGGCTGCTGTGGGTTCTGCTGAGACCATTTAAAGGTGCCTTAAGTTATAATTTTTGAGTTAGAATTTCTGGATATTACTTCTTATTGTATATATATTTTTGGAGATATTGGACTAATCACTGTAAATATTGACACATTTTGGGAATTTTTACTTTTTGTTGCACTTTGGAACTGGCACAATAAACACCCTGGACACTCAATTTCTGAATACGCCTACATCATTTAAAGAACTCCGTAACAAATAGACAATGCTCACATTTAAATTAAGCTTTGTTCCTGGTTTAGTTCTGAACTTACCCCTGATACTGGACTGAGTAGAGTGCTGTTGTGTTACATTTGTCCTGCAGGGGGAGCCAGCTTAGAGTGTGTCTCATGTTGATGGACTTAATGGAGACTTGACTAGGAGCAGGAAGCACACACACGTCTGCAAAACAAAACCAGAGGTGCTTTTTGACAATACAATAATACACTGACAGTAATTGAATGGGGAAGTGATGCTGTCTTTCATTTTAACCTAAGTCAAAATAATGTAGGTGAATTAAATTTCACTTTAGATAGGTCTGCTGTATTTAACTTTTTTTTTTTTTTTTTACTTTCCATCTCTGCTTTGCAGCATGTGGCTAAAATCTGAACTTCAATGTCCAATATGTCCATTTTATGTATAATTAAGGAATTGTAAAAAGCTCCTCGGTGAGTAACTCAAGTCTCTGGATCGTATGGCGGTTGGGATTCTAGACTGGTAGACCAGGGTGGTGGTCCTTCATGGGACCGGAGGGTGTGTTCCAACTACAGAAGGCTCACACTCCTCAGCCTCCCCGGAAAAGTCTATACCAGAAGGAGCCGATGGTCAAACCTCGGATTGAGAAGGAACAATGTTGTTTCTGTCCCAGTCATTGAACATTAGACAAGCTCTATAACCTCTCTGGGGTGCAGCATGGGTTAGCTCTGCTAAGGGCATTGCAGCTTTTGTTCAACATTCTGATCTTTCAGTTGGAGCACTTACAGAAACATGGATCAAACCAAAGGACTCTGCCACTCCCGCTGCCCTCTCTCATAATCACACTTTCTCCCACTGTTTTCGCGTCACAGGAAGGGGTGGAGTTCCATGCTGTTACCCACCCTGTTAAAAGTCAATTTGTAGTCATCTATCGTCCCCCAGGTCAGCACAAACATTTCTTGGAGGAGTTGGATGTGCTATCATTCTTCCCTGAGGATGGTACTCCTCTGGTGGTATTAGGAGACTTCAACATCCACCTTGAAAAGCCACAGGCGGCTAACTTCAAGAACCTGACTGCATCATTTGACCTATTTGGACAACTTATGTCCTCTTACATCTACACCAGCCTGTACATCCTCGTTTGCCCCCTGGTTATCCGATGTTCTACGTGAGCATCGTGCCAGCCTCTGGTCAGCTCAGAGAAAATGGCAGAAATCAAAGGATCCTACTAACCTCTGTATCTACCAGTCTCTCCTCTCTATTTTCTCAGCTGATGTCACCTCTGCCAAAACTGACTACTACCATTCTAAGATCTTCAACTCACCTGACTCACGCACTCTCTTTCAAACATTTGTCCGCCTGCGCCCCCTCCTTCATCAGAGTTAACAGCTGATGATTGTGTCTTTCTTTGTAAAACAAATGACCACCATCAGCAGTCAGTTGTCTGCGCCAGCACTTGTTGAACTCGTCCACACCCCCGATATTTACATTTATTCATTTAGCTGACGCTTTTTATCCAAAGCGACTTACATTGTTCTACAGTAATTACCAGTGTTACAGCCACTGGAGGCAAGGTGGGTTAAGTGTCTTGCCCAAGGACACAACGACAGTATGAACTGTGGGGAGAGTGAGAATCAAACCGCCTACCTTCCGGTTGAAGGACGACCGCCCTACCCACTGAGCTACTGCAGATATGTGTTTGCTCCCTTCTTTTTCTCCTCTAACTGAAGCAGATGTTTCTAAGGTCATTATTTCTAACCACCATACCACCTGTCCGCTAGATCCCAACCCCACACATCTCCTTCAGGTCATCTCTCCATCTGTCGTGCCTGCTCTCACCCACATCATCAACTCATCTCTCTCCACTGGGTCATTCCCCACAGCTTTCAAAGAGGCCTGAATCACACCACTACTGAAGAAACCCACTCTCAACCCTACACTTTTAGAAAACTACAGACCCGTTTCCCTCCTTTCCTCTACTTCCAAAGCTCCGGAGCGAGTTGTGTATAATCGGCTCTCACCTATCCTTAGCTCTGTATACTGTGCTGAGTTTTAACTGACTAGTTTTTTGTGCACTTATGCTTTTTGCTACCTGGTGTGGTTAAAATTGCATCAATTTTTTCCCCACTTGTAAGTCACTTTGGATAAAAGTGTCTGCTAAATGACTAAATGTAATGTATCACCACCAATATCACCTCATTCTATCCATGAACATGTTAATAGACAAAAGTCAAAATTTCAGACTCGGAGTAAAATTATAACCACATACAGGACATGTGTCAACATTCCACACAATAACTGAAGATATTGATAACAATATTAATGGCAAAAGAGAAAAACAAAGTTAACTCACAGTCCATTAAAACAGACACAAACAGCATAGCAGGCAGAGGCCATTTCTGTTTGATGAGCCCCGCATTCATTTCAGAGAGAACCACTCAGGTTAGGTCCAGCATTTCCAATGCTAAAGCTTCTTAATCACAAATTTAACTACAGCAGGCTTTCTGTTAAGATCCAGAAACCCTTAAATTGTGCTAAGTTCTGTTTGTATCCAGAGTGCGTTTAAAATCTGTGGTGTAAGCTTGTGCATGGTGGAGAATCTATGGATTGGAGTCAGAGCTGTAAAACAGGTCAGACTTGTTGTGAGGGAGGACAAGTCAATGCAGCATGACAATTACTCCTCTCACTCATATTTAATCATGACAAAAGTATATGCTAATGTGTGCTATTTACTTCTGCTTAAACAATTTTAAGCAAACCTGTCTTTTTTTACATATTTCTTAAAAAAAATTAAAAATATAATTTTAGATGACACTTTGATACTAGACTTGAAACATTGTATCTACCTCATTAAGTACAATGTAATACACTGTGTAACAAACTAATAACATGTGACTACATAGTACATACATTAAGGAATTATGTTTACTTACATATTGTATGCATGTACGATGTAGTTTCATGTTATTAGTTTGTTACAGTGTTACATTGTACTTACTCTGGCTTTCTGCCACCGGCCAAAGACATGTATGTACAGGTTAATTGGCAACTCTAAAGTGTCCCTAGTGAATGAATGTGAATGGTTGTCTGTCACTTTCTGTCTCTATATGTCAGCCCTGCGACTAACTGGCCACTGTCCAGGGTGTACCCTGCCTCAGGCCCAAAGGTGCTGGGATAGGCTCCAATCACCCAGAGCCCCTAACGGGACTAAGTTGTAGAAAATTAATGAACATTGTACTTAGATACAATGTATAGCTAGATACAAGTGTAGTGTCAAAGTGTGAGCTCATGTCATCAATATTAAGGCTCATATATTGTATGTTCTTATCTTTAGTTCTTACAGTCTATGTACACAACTTGAATGAGAAAGTAAAGTTGAATTTCATTAAGGCCCACAGGCAGGGCCGTAGAACTAATTTTCACCCCAGGGAATTTGATGTCTTAGGCCAGCCATCATTCAACTCTTCACTGAAGATGCTTACTTATAATTTATTAATACATAAAGAAAACAAACTATCAATAGAGAAATAAGTAAAGGCATGTTTCAATATTGCAGCTGTATACATCTGTAACATATTTCAACACTCATAAATATGTCTCTTGTAAATTTGTTATTTTAATAAAAAAAAAAAAACAAAAACAAACATTTTAGTAAATGTAAGGTTTCTTAAGGTTTGTTTAGCATTTCCAGGCCATCATCTAGACCAGGAATCGCCATCCATTTTTCCTTGGAGAGCTACTTTTACAAAATGAAAACAGCAGAGAGTTATTTGTTTCTAACATTTATACTGATAGCTCATTTCAACACAAACAAGTTTTCATTTTGCCAGAACATTAACCCTGAACTTTTAGAAAATGTTGTCCAAACCTAATTTTGTAATAAAGCAAAATAATAAAAATAAATAAATAAAATAAAAAAATAAAAAATCCCACACTGAAATAAAAACAAATGCTGTCAAAACTAAACAATGCAATTCCAAATGCACATACATTTGTGTATTCAGTCAGATGACTGGCACTGTGTAAAGCCTCATATTGACTCATTTAAATGTTCATCTGTCAGTCTGCTTCTGAACTTACCTTTATGGTCACCTTCATCTTGCAAATTGCCTTTGTATTTTCAGTTAAAAAAAAAATAAATTAAATAAAAAATAAGCCTCCAAATGCTGCTTCTTTTCCAACTGGCTACACAGCAGTACATAACATTCAGTCAAATTACTGGAGGAAGCACTTGAAGTGCCAAAATCATATTCTGCCTTGTATTACTTTACAAAAATAAAGAGGCCCTGCCTCACCATGGATTTAGTGATGGTCTACATCAGTAAAGCTCTTGTTCACCAATTCAAAAGTCAGACCAGTCACAGAAGACTTCACTGTAAAATAGTAAGGTTTACATGATGAAAAAAAATAACATTTGTTTGATTTGATATACAAGTTGACTTGCATCAAGGTTTACACATTGATAAGCTTACTTACTACAATAAATAACTACTTTAAAACCGTATGTTTAGCTTACTATTCATCGTTTAGCTTTTTTAATCTGTAAATACACGATAATAACCTGTTGTATACCCAAATATGTGTGACCACATTTGGTGTTATTCAGTGATAAGACAATTCCTTATTTATGCTTTAATTTGTGCAAATATATACTCTGGTAATTACAAGCTTTATTTTATATTTATGAGATATAGCCTGGTGAAGTAAAGGAATTTTTGACACTGATTGCACACTCCCTACAGAGAACCAACTTCCTGTTCCCCTTTAGACGCAATCTGGAAAAAGCTGTAAGTGTACCTGTTGTTCTCTGAGACTACCTTTATTTTACAGATTTTTATTTTATTTTTTTCTTAAACGTCTGGGAACCCTAACAGACACATTAGATGGTTTTTTTGCATTACATTTTCAGATGCAGAAAAGTCAATCCAAACCAAGCAAATAAAACATTCAATAATCATTCACAACTAAGCAATTAAAAAAAAAAAAAAAAAAAAGAAAGAAAGAAATCCAGCCTTTCTGGTGGTTTGTAAAGACTTTTCTGTAACAGAGTCTAAGGACATTGTGGTGAACAAGGACAATGATGTCATCATACACAACCTGCTTTGAGAGGACACATGGACCAAAGTGACTGAGGCACACCATTATAATAATATTGAATATTAGAAAGTCAGTTTTTTTTTTTTTTTTTACCTCTGTTGTGCATTACAATTTGGCACATAAGTTGTAAATAACTCATCGGGATACGTTGCAGATAATGTACATGAGGACAATCCCTCCATTCTACACTTCTTCCTCTAGAAAACGTCAGCACCTACAATTAAATTCTGTCAAGCTAAACAAGTGTACAGAAAACACCACGGCTCTTATCTGATGGGGTCTACCTACAGGTGGGCCCAGAGTCATTAAAGCAACTACAGAAACAGTTATTGCATCCACTAGGACGAACCAGCACCTATCATTGCTCTCTAGTATTAGTAGTATTTTTTTCCATGTCCTGAACCAACTGCCAACCTGCAATCATGTTGCACATCTACACTGTTCAACTGTTTAAGTTTAATCACTCTCACTTTCTGATCAAACACAATAAATTTAGCTGGCCCATAAAATTTTACTTTAGAAGTGGCCTGGAGTTTTATCAACATGCATAAAGGATTTTCATTTCTCCAAATTTAACCAACTACACTTGCGCCATACCAACCCACTCTAAAAATATCTACTTTGGGATAGTCAAGTTACTCAAGGGCATGTAAAAATCTATTAAAAATTATTTCTCAGTTCAGCTTTACTAGCAATTTTAATTAGTGATTAGAATACGTAGGACATAAACAGCAACATATTTTTATATATATATAAAAAAAAAAAACTTGGAAAAGCTTTTTGGACAGACATTTGGAGTACATAGAATTAAGAAATTTGCACATTTGATAGTTTCTGCTCGAAGGGTTTTACATCTTCAAAGTTTGTGAGCATATGCGCAATTACAGAAGGACTTCAGCAATGACCTGAGCGCACCATAGATTTGAGGGCATTTTGCGTGTGTTGATACTCACTTAAGCATAATGAAACGTTTGTGAATTATGCTTTTCAGCCAAGCTAATCTTTTAAAAATGACGAAGAAGAATAAATATTGCCCTATGGTCATGTAGCGCATCAAACCAAGAACTGTTTTTTGCATTGGTAACTTCGCAAAGTTACCATGTCCATAAAGTCCATGAAAGACGCAGCGAACCCAATGAAAGTGACATTTTTTTGTGATGTGAAGGTTGTAGCCCAACTCTAAATAGGGCAATATAGCTAGCCTAATATAAATGATAATAGCAAAGGAATTAAGAACTTGTTCAACATTCAAGGGCGAATGTCTCCAGGGATAGGAAAAACCAGTTGTGATAGCTTTGCGATGTGGCTTCTCACTGACCCCAACCCCAAATGAAAACAAACTCTTTCGCTTCACATAAATGGCCCATTTTGATTCCAAAACTCAGCAGGCAAACACATCTTGCCTGGTACGTCATAGTATGTGCCACTCCAGCGTTTTCCACTGGACAGTTGGAACGGATAAAACATTCAGTCATGTTTTTATGCTTTATAGGGCTATGTGCGATATGCAAGATGAACAGGCATCAACTGCTACAGTGTCCATTTCACCCAAGAGGGACACCCCACTCAAACCTTTAATTTTACACTCAAAATGATGTAGACGGGACAAAAATGTTAAATGTAACATTTCCAACAGGCAAAGATTTTTAGACGGTCTCTGCAGCATAATTGTAATTAATTGATAAATATGTCCCTTATGAAACTACATTTCTAACATTCAGTCATTATGAGATGACTCAGTTATGAGTCATCTCATAACAGCTGAATTCCAACTAAACTCATGCTCAGGGCTGTCTGGTGTGGGACTGAATGACTGACACGCTGCTCCCAACTCTGTTGAAGAAAACAGAGGACATGAAGGCACAGTGCTTTGCAAGACCCCAGTATTTAATTTCTGATTAAGTCAGTAGAGGAAACATTGGGTTTCAAGTTATGGGTGTGGCCACCAAGCTCTGCAACGTCGTGCTGGCTAAAAGGGTTGCTTGCACCACTGAGCCGTGTCTATACAAGTTTAACAGAAAAATGCACATTTGAGCTTGGACATCACCTACACAATTGTATTAATTGTACAGTTGAACTGACTAAAGTAAAACAATGGTACTTATTGCTTTAAAAGGACAGCCATATTCAACCTAACCTCACCAGCAGAACTGCCTGATGCAACATTGCAGGACTGGACTTCTGGTCACTTGGTCTCTGTAGAATACCGGAAAGAATATGAGGAAGGCCAGGGATGGTGGGATTGTGCATCACTGTTTCACATCCTTTATATACAAACGTTTATATGCCCACCAAAACTAATATAAAATATCACTGACCTTCTGGATGGCAGGGTTTGGTCTGGAAAACGGTCTTTAATAGACTCTTGAGCAGCAGTGCTTATAACATCAGGGGGACTCTAAAACACATACAGATAAGGTTGTTGGCGTCACCTGGGAGAGTCATGCAAGTTCAAGATTAACCTGACAAAATTGACTGAAAACCACATTGAATACCACCAAGAATTAACTTCTGTTTTTGGTTACAATTGTTGGCACCAACAAGTGATAAGTATTGTGTATCATCTATGGCATTGTGAAACCGACAGTAGCTTTTAAGAGATTTCATTGTTATCAAGATGTCAAAATATTGATTTTAAACCGTCACAACAATTCATATGGGAGAGGGGGTGGGGAGTTATAATAATTTAGTTGACCCACCTCTTTAAGCCAAGGCCAGTCTTTCCCACCATAATCATTAGTGATTTCAGTTCCTGCCGTAATTTCCTTCAGTGCAAAAGATGGACGTGGCTTCCCTTCCTAGCGTCAATAAACTCCATTCTGCAATTTGGTGCCTTGAGCTCATCGTTTACCAAGCGTCCAAATGACCCATAGTCAAGTACTCCATCAATAATGCAAATTTACAAACATCATACACTAAACAGACATTTATAGTGACACTTTTGAAGTGCACTTAGTTTGCAAGTAACTACACTAATGCCAAAATCCAATACAAGTATAGTTGCCCGGTGCACAGTTCATAAGTTTAGGTGCAACATGAATTCTTTACTTTATACTATAGAAAAAGAAACATTAGTCATTCTGAACATACCACCATGTCTTCCGTTTCTATATGAAGTCAAACATGAAGATCAAGCATGCATTGCGGTAAACTTTATGTCTATGTTCAGCTTCAGCTGCATCAATGAGCTCCCCTCTATACTCTACCACAAATCTCTTTGATTGAAAACAGCCAAAGTGAAGATACCACGACCTGCAGACACAAACTTATTAGAGACACAGGAGTAGCAGACTATGCACTGGATACAACTCAGTGTCACGGGTGCACTCTCTAGACTGGAACAGGTTGAAGGCCTTCACAAAGGTAAAAGGTTCAAAACAGTTTATTAACACAAAAAGGCAGATGTGCCAAATCCAAAACAAGAATAATGTCCGAACACAAAAACTCTGGATACAAACCCACCGAGATGCCAAACAAAACTCAAGGCATAACTTGGAAACTCAAGATAATAGTCCAGAGAATTACAGTCCTCATAAAGTTTTCACATAGTCCCACTCAGCAGACCCAACTTAAGGCTTCATGGGCCACTCCATAGGCTTCTGAACCAAAGTCAGGTCACAATCCAACAAAGGACATTTGAACGAACACAGACTATATAGGGAACACAATGAGACACAGGTGAAGAACATTAGGGCGAAGCAGGTAATCACAACGGAGGGAAACACACAAGGACAGGAAGTCAATCTAACAAACCAACAGAAATAAGACATTTCACAATAATACACATGCCATTAAATACATTACATAGACAGACGAGTTTGGACACTCAGCACTGCAAATAATCACATACAATTAAATTATGTCTATAAAATGCTACAATGCAATTCTACATGTAGAATAATAAATACATGTCTAAGTGTAGAATACAGCAACAGACAGACCCACTATTAATTAAATTATTATTAAAATACTTTTAACAGCTTTAATTTATATTTATGTTTGTAAAATTAATAGTCAAGGACTGAAAAACACTGCTCATAATATCAAGGACCAGTGACGTATAACCCCTCAGTCTTGCCTACAGTGTGTCAAAGTCACTCACCTTTAACTTGATTGATATATTTTATTTCTAGCATTTGACTCTTGTCTTTTTCAGAAAGGATGTGTTTCATTGCATCCTGGAGCGGAGTAATTCTTCTCAGCATGCTATAGAAATTAAGAAGAAAAATGTAAACAACAACACAACTTAACTACTTTTCATCTCACTAATACCATGGATATTCAAACAGTTCTCTACTTTCATTACATTCACTTAACATTTCCCTGCTGCTGTCAGTATACCAATATATTTTAAGTTCTGTGAGAGGACATACACAGACAAGCATATGAAGACCAGGGTCTTATTTCAATACCCTTTCACAGACAAGGTTTAAGCTATTCCCAGACAAAAAATAATTTCTGAGCTGTTTTAACTGAAAGCAACTTGAATTAAGATATTTTAAAATATGTCAGTGTCATTGTTTTGTCTTAAGATGCACACCAGTAATGTAATTTTCTAAGACATGTTTATAAAAGCTACTTAAATGTCCTAATTGAACTAAGTACTAATCATGGCTTAGTCTAAACCCTATCTGTGAAACCAGACTTTAGATCTTTTAGAAATGTAACGTGCTTCACTATTCCAACTATAAGAGTGCAAAACAATATAATGCAATTTAAGAAGGTAAAACTTTACAATATTATGTAACAAAATATGTGCAGTGTATAGGCTACTGAATAATAAGTCCTGTCATCCCTGCTACTCTGGTCAGTCCTGTTACTATGATGTCAATCCTATTACTGTCATTAATTTACTGAGTTCTTCACAATCCAACTTGTTGGCTGTTCCTCAAACACGCTTACGATCTATGGGTGACATGGCCTTTTCTTCATATGCTCCTGTCCTTTGGAATTGTCTGCCTCCTGATCTTAGGGAAGCACAGGGCTACGACATTTTTAAAGGTAGACTTATAACTTATTTTTTTAAATTATTAAAATCATAATCATACTTGTCATTGGAACTTAATAAGTTCCAATGACAAGTATGATTCTGATCATGTGATGAGTCGTACATGAACGATTTGTTCTTTTTGAACGAGTCTTTAACATGACTCGGGAACGAGTCATCACAGAGAGCGAGTCGTTCACTTTTGTGTGGACCCGTGAATGCGCATTGCGCAACTTCTCATAGAGGAAACAGAAAGGAGTCGTTCATCTCCCGAGTCTCTGAGTCGTTCGTTCGTTCATTCAAGTCCCCGTAGGCTGAATGCATAAACGGAAGGATTTGTTCATCTCTTGAGTAAGTCTTCGGGTCTGAGTTTCGTTCTTTTGTCACATGACCGCTTCTGTTCAGTCTCTCGCAACATCATTACACTTGTATTATTGACTGTATTGTATTATGTATAGGAATTATTATAAGATAAAAAAGATATAAGATGAAAATTAAAAAAAGTTTTTTCCTTTCAGTCTATTTTTAGTGTTAAATGTCAGTGCCACTTTTTTTTTTTATTATTATTTAAACTATTATCAACAGATATATTTTTATATAAACAAATATATATATATATATATATATATATATATATATATATATATATATATATATATATATATATATATATATATATATATATATATATAAACTTTGTCCTTCACCCTCCGTGGGTGGTCTCATCCTTCGAGCTCGGGTCCTCTACCAGAGCCCTTCGAGCTTAAGGGTTCTGTGCAGTATCTTTGCTGTTCCTAGTGACCAGGGATCTGCTGTAGCCACTCTTCCAGTTTGGGGGTCACTGCCCCAGTCTTTTCTAGCTCTAGTTTCTCATGTTCCTTTTTCCTGATGTTGCAATCACTTGGTATTGCCACATCAACCACAACGGCTTTCCTCTGCTGTTTGTCCACCACTACGATGTCTGGTTGGTTCGCCATTACCATTCTGTCAGTCTGAATCTGGAAGTCCCACAGGATCTTGGCTCGTTCATTCTCTACCACCTTTGGAGGTGTTTCCCACTTTGACCTCGGGGTTTCCAGTCCGTACTCCGTGCAGATGTTCCTGTACACTATGCCAGCCACTTGGTTATGGCGTTCCATGTATGCTTTCCCTGCCAGCATCTTACACCCTGCAGTTAAGTGTTGGATTGTCTCAGGGGCCTGTTTGCACAGCCTACACCTTGGGTCTTGTCTGCTGTGGTAGATCTGGGCCTCTATTGCTCTGGTGCTCAGGGCTTGTTCCTGTGCAGCCATGATGAGTGCCTCTGTGCTGTCCTTCAGTCCAGCCCGTTCTAGCCATTGGTAGGATTTCGTGATATCAGCCACTTCAGTTATGTTCCGGTGGTACATCCCGTGTAGGGGTTTGTCCTCCCATGACGGTCCCTCCTCCAGCTCCTCTTCCTCTGTTCCCCATTGCCTGAGACATTCACTAAGCACGTCATCTGTTGGGGCCTTATTTTTGATGTACTTGTGGATCTTGGATGTTTCATCCTGGATAGTGGCTTTCACACTCACTAGTTCACGGCCGCCTTCCTTACAGCTAGCGTACAGTCTCAGGGTGCTGGATTTGGGATGGAACCCTCCATGCATGGTGAGGAGCTTTCGTGTCTTAACGTCTGTGGTCTGTATCTCTTCCTTTGGCCTCCTTATTATTCCCGCAGGGTATCTGATCACTGGCAGGGCGTAGCTGTTTATTGCCCGTGCCTTGTTCTTGTCATTGAGCTGACTTCTTAGGACTTGCCTTACTCGTTGGAGGTATTTGGCAGTTGCTGTTTTCCTTTTAACCTCTTCAAGGTTGCCATTTTCCTGTGGTATTCCAAGGTACTTGTAACCATCCTCAATGTCTGCTATTGTTCCTTCTGGTAGTGAGACCCCTTCTGTGTGGACTACCTTCCCTCTCTTTGTCAGCATTCGACTACACTTCTCAAGCCCGAATGACATCCCAATGTCAGAGCTGTAGATCCTGGTGGTGTGGATCAGTGAGTCAATGTCCCGCTCGCTCTTAGCGTATAGCTTGATGTCATCCATGTAGAGGAGGTGACTGATGGTGGCCCCATTCCTGAGTCGGTATCCATAGCCAGTCTTGTTGATTATTTGGCTGAGGGGGTTCAGACCTATGCAGAACAGCAGTGGGGACAGAGCATCTCCTTGGTATATGGCACATTTGATGGATACTTGTGCAAGTGGCTTGCCATTGGCCTCAAGGGTGGTTTTCCACAGCGTCATCGAGTTTGCAATGAAGTTTCTTAGACTTCTGTTGATGTTGTACATCTCCAAGCATTCAGTGATCCATGTGTGTGGCATTGAGTCATATGCTTTCTTGTAATCAATCCAGGCAGTGCACAGGTTGGTGTGTCGGGTTCTGCAGTCTTGGGTGACTGTTCTGTCAACCAGGAGTTGGTGTTTGGCTCCTCTGGTTTCTTTGCCGATGCCCTTCTTTGCTTTGCTCATGTATTGATCCATGTGCCCACTTATCTTAGCCGCGATGATGCCTGACATGAGCTTCCATGTTGTGGAGAGACAGGTTATTGTTTGATAGTTGGATGGGACTGTACCCTTTGTGGGTTCCTTCAGGATCAGGATTGTATGCCCTTCAGTAAGCCATTCAGGGTGGGTCCCATCCCATAGCAGTTGGTTCATTTGTGCTGCAAGGAGCTCATGGAGTTCAGTGAACTTCTTTAGCCAGTAGGTGTGGATCCTGTAGGTGCTGTCCAGTTTTTTATACCTGAGACTCTTTCTTGGATATCTGCCGCTGTGATGGTAACTGGATTCTGTTCAGGGAGGTTGCTGTGGTCCTCTCTCAGAGCCACCAGCCACTGTGCTTCGCTGTTGTGTGATGCCTCCCTCTCCCATATGTTTTTCCAGTATTGTTCAGTTTCCAGCCTTGGTGGGTCGGCTCTGCTGTTATTGACTGAGCTATCACTGAGCGTACACTTTCGCAGGTTGAGTTGCGAACAGCCGGTTTATTCTTCTGGCTTCATTCTCTCTTGTGTACCTCTTTAGGCGGCTGGCCAAGGCTTGGAGCCTTTGTTTGGCAGTTTCAAGTGCTTCAGGTATTGGCATCTGGTTGTACCTATTGGGTACTTGTTTTCTCATTGCACCTTTCTTGGCCTCTGTCAGTTGGCTCACTTTTCTCCGTGCCTTCTTGATTTTAGCCTCCAGTCTTTGTTCCCATGGTGGGTACTGTTTCTCATGGTTCCCATGGTTGCTCTTATAGCCAAACATCTCAAGGATCACTGCTGCTGATCTTGTCTTACAGGTCAGTCGCTGCCTTGTTCACAGTTATTGCCCTTGTTGGGGCTTCGTACCCAGTCTCTGGTTGGGTAGCCCCTGTTGGCTCCCCTCTAACCTCTCGTCCTGGCTCCCCCTTGCCGTAGCATTTGTGTTGTATCTCGTAAATCTCAAGTTGTGATAGCAGTTGCCGCTTGTGGATGTTGGAACACTGAGCTACTAGTTGCTTCGATGTAAGCGTGGACTGTGGGTTTCGAAGTAACCATTCATCCCACATCCTCCTTAGGTAACCCCTCTGACTAGGGTAACTGGAGTAGTAGCATTCCAACAGAGCCTTGTCATGGCATCTCGCCCATCTCCGTGTTGTTCTTGTTCCTGTTCTTGTTCTTGTTCCAAAAGCCCATTTGTAATCAAGTTGCTCTGGTTCCCCAACACCTGACGCAGACCTTGTTTGGCCAGTTGCCGTCTGATCCGGCTTCTCATAGCATTTATTGTCTCTCATAATTTTTTTATGAGGTAGGCAGTAGCGCGAAGGGTCTTGCCTAAGGACCCCCACTGGATAGCGCCCCGAGGGGGATTCAAACCCGGGTCCCCCGTGTAAACAGTCCTGTCCTTACCAGCTGAGCTACAGTTGAAATATGTGTATGTATTAACTTATTTCTGTATCCAATACGTGACAAAAGAACGAGACTCAGACCTAAAGACTGACTCAAGAGATGAAAGAATCCTTCTGTTTCTGCATTCAGCCTACGGGGACTTGAACGAACGACTCAGAGACTCGGGAGACTCCTTTCTGTTTCTGGACGAACCGATGTATTAGCTATAGCTACATGAGGCTGTCACAGCCCAGACCAGACATGTTGACGGAACTAACGGCTCAAAGACACGAGAGGTGAACTAAACTTTCCAGGGAACAGCTTTGATTCCCTAAATATGAAGTGACAAAAGAAAAAGCGATTTGGATTAAGAGGTGAGTTGAACTCTCTGCCTGAAGCAAGCTGCAATATATTTATAATTTATTTTTCAAAGTTTGGCTCATAGTTATTATAGTTTTTATTCCAAAAGTACTAAATGTGTAGAAAATTTTAACATGTAATAATTTAAGTGTTCATTTTGCTGAACGAGACTTAAAGAACTGAGTCAGTAAAATGATCCGAACTTCCCATCACTAGAACTTATTAAAACAATTTGTTATTGATTTCTTACCTGCTCTCCACAACATGCACAAGAAAATGAATCCGCTGTTGATTGACGAAGCTCTCTCCCATTCCAGCCAATCAAAATGAGTTATACAAATATGAGTATGCGCAGAGTCGAATTTTCGTGCGTTTTGTATAATGTCCCGCGCTTGTGTATAATTTCCCGCACCTGAGTGTCGTGCATGCAGGGACCACAACAACCGATAGGGGGCAGTGGCGGACACACAAATATACAACATATGTCAGGTTTTTGGTACACAAAGACTTTTTAGAAAAACACTTTTTAGGTATTAAAACAAATTATGAAAACGTTTTAAAAGATTTATTTTAAATGGACAGCCAACTGTCCTCATATACCAGAGGCTCCTCATTTCTCTTTGAAATGTCTTGAAATCTGTCCTTCTATACCTCAAAACAAACAAACACATACACACACATACACACACACACACACACACACACACACACACACACACACACACACACACACACACACACACACACACACACACACACACACACACACACAGGAAAGGTGTAGTTAAAGATAAGGACATGGGTGCCTGGTATCAAAGTTTAAAAGAAAGGAGGAGCCAGTAAAAGGAGGGGTCTTCTGTCCCCCAGAAGAAGTGGTTGCAGTTTGTGAAACTGTCATGTGAAAATGTATAAAAGCCCAAGTAGATGTACAGACTTTAGTAGAGTCGGGGACAGTCTACTCGGGTCGTTTGTTGTAGATACATTAAGGACTCTATGACATTGAACTGGTTGTGTGTTCATGTGTCGTGCTGAAGGCTGAGGGGTCAGAATCAGACACAACAATTGTCAACAACTAACCACAACAGATTGTGAAAAACTGTAAATATAACATCTAATAAATCTATCAAGTAAGATAAATATTCATATTTACAGGGGTAGCAGAAGATTACAACACATGTCCTAGGCCCAGGGGTGAAGCTTTTTTATAACCTGAACTCAACCTAAATTTTCAAAAAGAACCCACAAATGTGATGTGAACCTGTGCCATTGCTTTGGCCACGAATACTGTACTGTACAGGATAGGTTTAAGATGAAGATCTCATTTCTGTTCTAATACTGAGCCTCTGTTAAAGCCTGAATATTTTCAGTGGAACTGACGCCACAGGAGAAACCACTCTGAGAGCTCACCTCAAAAGGACCTGATCAGATTGAAATAAATATAAACTTTGGTTTGACTAATATCTACAAATCTATATTTATCAATGTTTGTACCAAAGGTAAAATGATTAAAAACATTATCAAGCTATATTTAGTGTTCTTTAGTGAAACACTAAACTAGAGTTATAGTCCACTCTTCATGAGGCCACACCCTTTTATTGTGGCAATATAGAATATGCAACACTTTACCCAGTAACAATTTGCTTTGTAGCAAAGAACATAAGGCACATTGTATTATTAATTTTATTTTATTTTTTCTACCGCTTTGTCCTGTCATGGGTGACTGGAGCCTATCCCAGCAGCTTGGCCCTGAGGCGGGGTACATCCTGGACAGTGGCCAGTTAGTCGCAGGGCTGACATATAGAGAAAGACAGTGACAAATAACCATTCATCCTCAAATTCATTCACTAGAAACACTTTAGAGTTGCCAATTAACCTGTACATGTATGTCTTTGGACGGTGGGAAGCACGCAAAGGACATGCAGACTCCTCACAGGAGGACCAGAGTCGGTTGAGAATGTTTGAGTCGGTAGGGTTTTGAACTCATGACCTTTTTGCTGTGAGGCAGGAGTGCTAACCACGGCGTCTTTATTAACTAAAGAGAAGCAAAAACAAGTACAAGAATGGTCATCCTTTCTGTGAGGGCTTCCTCCCTGTTATTTCCTATTTTTATGAGACTCTAAAACAGTACTCGCTTCTACACATTAATGACTTCTGCGGCTAACAGGACACTGTAATCAAAACTGTAGACCCGTTTGCTTGAGTTTCAAGCCGCCTTTTATATATTCTGGACAGGATATAGTCATGCCGTCAACACTCATGTGCTCTACGACAAATTGTGTACACTCTGTGTGTGTCCCAGTCCTCTGTGAACCCTGTGTGTCTCAGTCCTCTGTGAACCCTGTGTGTCCCAGTCCTCTGTGAACCCTGTGTGTCCCAGTCCTCTGTGAACCCTGTGTGTCCCTGTCCTCTGTGAACCCTGTGTGTCCCTGTCCTCTGTGAACTCTGTGTGTCCCTGTCCTCTGTGAACCCTGTGTGTCCCTGTCCTCTGTGAACTGTGTCCCTCTCCTCTGTGAACTATGTGTCCCAGTCCTCTGTGAACCCTGTGTGTCCCTGTCCTCTGTGAACTGTGTCCCTATCCTCTGTGAACTATGTGTCCCAGTCCTCTGTGAACCCTGTGTGTCCCTGTCCTCTGTGAACTCTGTGTGTCCCTGTCCTCTGTGAACCCTGTGTGTCCCTGTCCTCTATGAACTGTGTCCCTCTCCTCTGTGAACTATGTGTCCCAGTCCTCTGTGAACCCTGTGTGTCCCTGTCCTCTGTGAACTGTGTCCCTGTCCTCTGTGAACTCTGTGTGTCCCAGTCCTCTGTGAACTATGTGTGTCCCACTTCTCTGTGAACCCTGTGTGTCCCTGTCCTCTGTGAACTGTGTCCCTGTTCTCTGTAAACTTAATGTGTCCCTGTCCTCTGTGACTTCTGTGTGTCCCCGTCCTCTGTGAACTCTGTGTCCCTGTCCTCTGTGAACTCTGTTTGTCCCTGTCCTCTGTAGACTCTGTGTACCTATCCTCTGTGAACCCCGTGTGTCCCAGTCCTCTGTAAACTTTGTGTGTCCCAGTCCTCTATGAACTCTGTGTCCCAGTCCTCTGTGAACCCTGTGTGTCCCTGTCCTCTGTGAACTCTGTGTGTCCCAATCCTCTGTGAACTATGTGTGTGTCCCAGTCCTCTGTGAACCCTGTGTGTCCCTGTCCTCTTTAAACTCTGTGTCCCTGTCCTCTGTAAATTCTGTTTGTCCCTGTCCTCTGTGAACCCTGTGTGTCCCTGTCCTCTGTGAACCCTGTGTGTCCCTGTCCTCTGTGAACTCTGTGTGTCCCTGTCCTCTGTGAACTCTGTGTGTCCCTGTCCTCTGTGAACCCTGTGTGTCCCTGTCCTCTGTAAACTGTGTCCCTCTCCTCTGTGAACTATGTGTCCCAGTCCTCTGTGAACCCTGTGTGTCCCTGTCCTCTATGAACTGTGTCCCTATCCTCTGTGAACTATGTGTCTCAGTCCTCTGTGAACCCTGTGTGTCCCTGTCCTCTGTGAACTCTGTGTGTCCCTGTCCTCTGTGAACCCTGTGTGTCCCTGTCTTCTGTGAACTGTGTCCCTCTCCTCTGTGAACTATGTGTCCCAGTCCTCTGTGAACCCTGTGTCTCCCTGTCCTCTGTGAACTGTGTCCCTGTCCTCTGTGAACTCTGTGTGTCCCAGTCCTCTGTGAACTATGTGTGTCCCACTCCTCTGTGAACCCTGTCCTCTGTGAACTGTGTCCCTGTTCTCTGTAAACTTAATGTGTCCCTGTCCTCTGTGACTTCTGTGTGTCCCCGTCCTCTGTGAACTCTGTGTCCCTGTCCTCTGTGAACTCTGTGTGTCCCTGTCCTCTGTAGACTCTGTGTACCTATCCTCTGTGAACCCCGTGTGTCCCAGTCCTCTGTAAACTTTGTGTGTCCCAGTCCTCTATGAACTCTGTGTCCCAGTCCTCTGTGAACCCTGTGTGTCCCTGTCCTCTGTGAACTCTGTGTGTCCCAATCCTCTGTGAACGTAGTGTATCCATGTCCTCTATGAACCCTGTTAACTTAGTGTGTCCCTGTCCTCTGTAAACTCTGTTTGTCCCTGTCCTCTTTAAACTCTGTGTCCCTGTCCTCTGTAAATTCTGTTTGTCCCTGTCCTCTGTGAACCCTGTGTGTCCCTGTCCTCTGTGAACCCTGTGTGTCCCTGTCCTCTGTGAACTCTGTGTGTCCCTGTCCTCTGTGAACTCTGTGTGTCCCTGTCCTCTGTGAACCCTGTGTGTCCCTGTCCTCTGTAAACTGTGTCCCTCTCCTCTGTGAACTATGTGTCCCAGTCCTCTGTGAACCCTGTGTGTCCCTGTCCTCTATGAACTGTGTCCCTATCCTCTGTGAACTATGTGTCTCAGTCCTCTGTGAACCCTGTGTGTCCCTGTCCTCTGTGAACTCTGTGTGTCCCTGTCCTCTGTGAACCCTGTGTGTCCCTGTCTTCTGTGAACTGTGTCCCTCTCCTCTGTGAACTATGTGTCCCAGTCCTCTGTGAACCCTGTGTCTCCCTGTCCTCTGTGAACTGTGTCCCTGTCCTCTGTGAACTCTGTGTGTCCCAGTCCTCTGTGAACTATGTGTGTCCCACTCCTCTGTGAACCCTGTCCTCTGTGAACTGTGTCCCTGTTCTCTGTAAACTTAATGTGTCCCTGTCCTCTGTGACTTCTGACTGTCCCCGTCCTCTGTGAACTCTGTGTCCCTGTCCTCTGTGAACTCTGTGTGTCCCTGTCCTCTGTAGACTCTGTGTACCTATCCTCTGTGAACCCCGTGTGTCCCAGTCCTCTGTAAACTTTGTGTGTCCCAGTCCTCTATGAACTCTGTGTCCCAGTCCTCTGTGAACCCTGTGTGTCCCTGTCCTCTGTGAACTCTGTGTGTCCCAATCCTCTGTGAACTATGTGTGTGTCCCAGTCCTCTGTGAACCCTGTGTGTCCCTGTCCTCTGTGAACAGTGTGTCCATGTCCTCTGTGAAGCCTGTGTGTCCCAGTCCTCTGTAAATTTTGTGTGCCCCTGTCCTCCGTGAACGTAGTGTATCCATGTCCTCTATGAACCCTGTTAACTTAGTGTGTCCCTGTCCTCTGTAAACTCTGTTTGTCCCTGTCCTCTTTAAACTCTGTGTCCCTGTCCTCTGTAAATTCTGTTTGTCCCTGTCCTCTGTGAACCCTGTGTGTCCCTGTCCTCTGTGAACCCTGTGTGTCCCTGTCCTCTGTGAACTCTGTGTGTCCCTGTCCTCTGTGAACTATGTGTGTCCCACTCCTCTGTGAACCCTGTCCTCTGTGAACTGTGTCCCTGTTCTCTGTAAACTTAATGTGTCCCTGTCCTCTGTGACTTCTGTGTGTCCCCGTCCTCTGTGAACTCTGTGTCCCTGTCCTCTGTGAACTCTGTGTGTCCCTGTCCTCTGTAGACTCTGTGTACCTATCCTCTGTGAACCCCGTGTGTCCCAGTCCTCTGTAATTTTTGTGTGTCCCAGTCCTCTATGAACTCTGTGTCCCAGTCCTCTGTGAACCCTGTGTGTCCCTGTCCTCTGTGAACTCTGTGTGTCCCAATCCTCTGTGAACTATGTGTGTTTCCCAGTCCTCTGTGAAGCCTGTGTGTCCCAGTCCTCTGTAAATTTTGTGTGCCCCTGTCCTCCGTGAACGTAGTGTGTCCATGTCCTCTATGAACCCTGTGAACTTAGTGTGTCCCTGTCCTCTGTAAACTCTGTTTGTCCCTGTCCTCTTTAAACTCTGTGTCCCTGTCCTCTGTAAATTCTGTTTGTCCCTGTCCTCTGTGAACCCTGTGTGTTCCAGTCCTCTGTAAACTTAGTGTGTCCCTGTCCTCCGTGAACATAGTGTGTCCATGTCCTCTATGAACCCTGTGAACTTAGTGTGTCCCTGTCCTCTGTAAACTCTGTTTGTCCCTGTCCTCTTTAAACTCTGTGTCCCTGTCCTCTGTAAATTCTGTTTGTCCCTGTCCTCTGTGAACCCTGTGTGTCCCAGTCCTCTGTGAACTGTGTCCCTGTCCTCTGTGAACTCTGTGTGTCCCAGTCCTCTGTGAACTATGTGTGTCCCAGTCCTCTGTGAACCCTGTGTGTCCCTGTCCTCTGTGAACTGTGTCCCTGTTCTCTGTAAACTTAATGTGTCCCTGTCCTCTGTGACTTCTGTGTGTCCCCGTCCTCTGTGAACTCTGTGTCCCTGTCCTCTGTGAACTCTGTGTGTCCCTGTCCTCTGTAGACTCTGTGTACCTATCCTCTGTGAACCCCGTGTGTCCCAGTCCTCTGTAAACCCTGTGTGTCCCTGTCCTCTGTGAACAGTGTGTCCATGTCCTCTGTGAACCCTGTGTGTTCCAGTCCTCTGTAAACTTAGTGTGTCCCTGTCCTCCGTGAACATAGTGTGTCCATGTCCTCTATGAACCCTGTGACCTTAGTGTGTCCCTGTCCTCTGTAAACTCTGTTTGTCCCTGTCCTCTTTAAACTCTGTGTCCCTGTCCTCTGTAAATTCTGTTTGTCCCTGTCCTCTGTGAACCCTGTGTGTCCCAGTCCTCTGTGAACTCTGTGTGTCCCAATCCTCTGTGAACTATCTGTGTGTCCCAGTCCTCTGTGAACCCTGTGTGTTCCAGTCCTCTGTAAATTTAGTGTGTCCCTGTCCTCTGTAAACTCTGTTTGTCCCTGTCCTCTGTGAACCCTGTGTGTCCCAGTCCTCTGTGAACTTAGTGTGTCCCTGTCCTCTGTAAAAATCTGTTTGTCCCTGTCCTCTGTGAACCCTGTATGTCCCAGTCCTCTGTGAACTTAGTGTGTCCCTGTCCTCTGTAAACTCTGTGTCCATGTCCTCTGTAAACTCTGTGTCCCTGTCCTCTGTAACCTCTGTTTGTCCCCGTCCTCTGTGAACTTTTCTCATTTATTAAGTAGACTCTGTATGCACTTATGTCTGTGTATCTGAGTGCCACAAATTAGGTCATGACTTCCTGTTCTCTGCTCACAGACAGAATTTGACCTACATTTAGCCTCCTGATTCTAGTTCAGGTGTGCCCAAACCTTTTTCTATGTAGGGCCAAAAATCGAACTGGATTGAGAGCTGTGGGCCAAAAGTAAATTTTGCATCATAAATCAAACTGTATTTGATAAATAAACCAAAAGCAACTTAAACTTATTTATTTCATAATATTTAAAATAAATATAAAACAACTTTAATCTGATTAACTAATGCAGTTTTATTTGTAAAGTTTTGCATTTTAATCAACAATTAAATGGGCAACAATCCCCAAGTGTTCAATGTACAATACAGTTCAATGCCAAATACACAATCAATAATAAAACCATGTGGTTGCAATGACAGTGACCTAATGAGAGATATGAAGCTGGTCCTTATTTTTCAGAAGTTTTTCAAGATTAGGCTGTAGCTGACTTACAAAGACAAGATAATCTGTAGGTGAGAGTCAGTTATTTGGCTTCTTAGTTTACTCTTGTTCAAGTTCATCAGACTGAAAGATCATCTCTGACTTCATCCACACTAATGGTGAAGGGCTGAGCAAACAACTCAAAGTCAGCAGTGCTGTGTCTGAAGTCCTCAAAGCGGCTGTCAAACTCCTGGTTAAGGTTGCTGAGAACAGCATCATACTCATGGAGCTTCTCTTTCACCATGCCTACCTCTCCAAGACAGGGAAAATGAACTAAATTTCCATGTGTGATGAGCAACAGAAAGACAGGGATGTAAAACAGGGGGAAAAAAATAGAATAAATAACTGAAAAAAGAAGAAAATTATTATTTCAAGACAATTTAAGAAACTAGCAAATTTTAAGCAAATTTTATCACCTTGATGTACAACAAAAATACAAATGCTGACATGACTCGATATAAATGTACACTCCACATAATTAAATAATATAATTGCACAAAATATCCTGCATATTACAACTGTAAATGTTACTGTTACCTGCTGAAGATAGACAAGACAAGCCATCTATTTTTGTATAGCCCGATATCACAAGAACAGCTGCCTCAAAGGGCTTAACAGACTGCACTAGACAACATCCCCTGTCCTTAGACCCTCCATCAGGGTGAGGAAAAACTCCAAAAAAAACCCAGCCGGGAAAAAAGAGAAACCTCAGGGAGAACCACAGAAGGAGGGATCCACTCCCAGGACGGACAGGCCGTTCAAGAATGTGTTCAGGACAGTGGAAAAAATACATATAAATACAAAAACATATTCACAAAAAACATTTATGTTGACAGTGTCCAGTGTCCACTTTGTGTGTGTGTGTGTGTGTGTGTGTGTGTGTGTGTGTGTAAGGTGGATGGGACCTCAGCCAATATCAAGGTAGATGACAGATGAGCTGGGGGTCCTCAGTCGGAGCAGAGTCAACCAGATTGATCATAACCAATCAGTCTCCATACCTTTGGTGAAATAAGTATGTTTTGAGTTTGCTTTTGAAAATCTCAACAGAGTCAGATCGCCGCACTTCCACCGGGAGCCCATTCCACAAAAATGGGGCTCTAAAAGGCTCTGTAGCCAGCAGACTTCTTCTTTATTCGAGGAAGTTGAAGGAGGCCAGCGTCCTGAGAGCGAAGGGTACGAGCTGGAGTATACCAGGTGATAATGTCAGATAGGTAAGAGGGCGCGCGTCCACAAAGGATTTTATATGTTAACAAGAGAACTTTGAAATCAGCTCTAACATGAGGAAGCCAGTGTAATGAAGTCAGGACCGGAGTAATGTGATCAAACTTCCTGGTCTTTGTTAAAAGTCTGGCAGCTGTATTTTGGACCATTTGTAGTCTGTGAGTACTTTTCCTCGGCAGTCCAGAGAATAACGCATTGCAATAGTCCAGCCTGGATGTGACAAATGCATGAATGAGAATTTCAGCATCAGCTAAAGAGAGGCAGGAGAAAATTTTTGAGATATTCCTCAAGTGAAAAAAGCTCAGTTTAGTGACCTCACTAATGTGCTGCTGCAGAGATAGTGTGGGGTCAAAAATGACACCGAGGTTCCTTGCAGTTTTGCCATGCTCCAAAACACAGTTTTTGATTGAGACAGTAAGATAGTTAAACTTGTGCTGATGACTGGCAGGACCAATTAACAAGAGTTCTGTTTTATCTGAGTTCAAATGGAGGAAGTTTTGAGACATCCATGTTTTAATTGAAATGAGGCAGGCCTCTAGACGCATGATGTCAGTATTATTATTCGCTTTTATTGGTAGATACAGCTGTGTATCATCGGCATAACAGTGGAAGTTTACTCCATAACTTCTGATGATTTGTCCCAATGGTGTAACATATAGTGAAAAAAGTATGGGACCAAGCATAGACCCTTGTGGCACACCAAATTTCACTGGTGCCGTGGAGGAGAAGGATTTATTAAAAGAGACAAAATGAGACCTATCACACAGATAGGATTCTAACCAAGAAAGAGCAGAGCCAGAGATGCCAAAAACATCTTTAAGTCTGTTGATTAGCACTGCATGATCAATCGTATCAAATGCAGCACTGAGATCCAGCAATAACAGTAGAGCCGATGAGTCCTCGTCCATCTGAAGGAGATCATTTGTCACTTTAACTAAAGCTGTTTCAGTGGAATAAGAGGTCCTAAATGCAGACTCAAATGGCTCGAGGAGGTCATTTTCCGATAGATCTAGAGTAAGTTGTTTTAGCACAACTTTTTTGAGGACTTTAGATAGAAAAGGAAAATTGGAGACAGGATGGAAATTATTTAGGCATCCAGGATCCAGAGTTGGTTTTTTGAGCAGGGGTTTGACCACAGCCTGTTTGAAAAGGGAAGGAACGGTGCCAGTAGACAGGGACAAGTTTATAATGTTTAACATAATTTGGCCCACATAGGGCCACAGTTCTTTAAGCTGTTTTGCTGGGAGGATATCCAGGAGACATGTAGTTGCTTTACACGAAGAAACCACCTTTGTCAGCTCATCAAGGGAAACAGAATCTAAGACTGAGAGATGAGAGGTCGGTGGATCCAAGTGAATGGGACCCGGAGCCGACAAAAACAAAATATTATCCATGATATCTTCAATTTTATGATTAAAGAAATCTAAAAAGTCTTGTGCACTAAAGGGAGAGGAGTCTTCAGTGTCAGTTTTTGGTTGGATAAGTGTAGCAACTGTCTGTTAAAAATTTTAATTTTAATGTTTAGAGTTACTGGGGGCTTATAGTTCTCTTCAGGTCATGTCAAATTCATGACAACTGTCATGAAGAGAAACCTGGGGTTATGCCGGTTTTCTCTGATAAGAGATAAAAAATAGGCGTGTTACACACAAGCACCACTTTTGATAATTAAGCCCGAGCATTTTTTTATTAGGCCCGAGCCGGTGATAGCCGGGAGGGCCTATTGTTTTTGCTCGGATTATTATTTTTTTTCTGCAAAATGATTCTCAATTTGACCCAGTGAACATGCACGAAAAGTCATTTTTATTGGGCCCAAAGTTCAAGGTCGGCGAAAAATTTATGTATTTGAAGTCCCCGAAAAAAAAATATGAAAAATGACTCAGTGGCGACCCCTATAAAAGTCAAAATACATTGGGCCTATGGAAAGTGAAAGTATATTGTTTCCAATGTAGAAATACAAAACTTGGTACATCAAGAGGACACCTCAGGGCAAACAGAAAAGTCTATGACAGCCACAGCCTAAACTCAACAGGAAGTCCGCCATGTGGAGTGGAACGCGTGACCACCTAAATCACACCCCTCGCGTCAAAAGATTAAACCCAATGTCTTTTCTTCTAAAAGGCCCCATATTTGTTGAGTATGATCTAGACACGAGTGCCAACAAAGTTATCAGTTTGTTTTTTGATACATTTGTGGCTATACTGTTCATCACTATCCCTTATGGGGAGGGGGCCAGAGACAAATAATCAATGTCGACTCATCTTGTTCCCTAGTTCAAGAGTCCTGGCTAGGCTATCTTTGGTTACCTCAGACTGCCTCATTCTCACATTATTGGTGCCGACATGAATAACTATCTGCTTGTATGTAGTGCCAGTATGTGTCTGAGGAAACTCTCCTGCCCTGTGTGATGTACCCTAAGATTAGCCTCTATGTCAGAAGCTCTGACACCAGTAAACAGTGGACAATGGCTGGCGTCTCGAGTCTAACATTGCGGGTAATGGAGTCCCTTATCACCAGAGTATGATGCTCGCTCCGGTTGGCGCAGAGGAAACAGGCCGGTGATCAGCGTGGACAAGCGGACTTGAAAGCGCCGAAAACCGGTTCGCGGTCAGAGGGGATGACCGCAGACAAGAGCGGACAACCGGAGTCTTGCCCCTGCCTGCACGCCTGCGCTGCCGGACCGGCTCAAACATAGCACTCTTTGCAACAACTGCCGAGACAGTTGAGCCGCAACTGGAGCTATCGCTAGCAGGACTGCTATATGACCTGCATCTGATACTATCAGGAAACCCTGACACATCTAAAGTAACCAAACTCTGTCTATGCTGATCTAGCTGCTCTAACTCACAAAGACATCTCTCTAATAGAGACAACCTATCTAGTAATACTGAACAAGAATGGCAAACCATTGCCTCTAGCAACAACAACACAGAATAGCTTAGCTAAGCTAGTGTACGTACAGCTAAGTCAAGCCAACTGTTCACAACTCACAATGATAAATTCTAACACACTTGGCACACACTGGGCACTTGAATATTACCATCCTTGCTTTCCTGAAAAACTCTGATCTCATCACGCAGATCAAAAAATCTCCTGAGAACCTTTCCACGCCTGAGCCATCTGACCTCCTGGTGGTACAACACATCACCATATTGCATCCATCTCATCCATCAGTGTCTTCAACTGTCGGTGAGAAAGCAACTTGGAGCGTATATTGTTGACGATTTTGACGACGTCACGCATCACATCCACAAGCCCGATTTACCATAGTTGTTCTTGATGTAAAATGCAGTGGTACTTAACAACCTTTCCTACACATTCACTGACTTTCTGAGACACAAATGCAGCAAGGCCAGATTTCCTCCCTACCATTGCCGGTGCTCCGTCAGTTGTAATGCCGGCCATCTTCTCCCACTTTAATTAATTTCTTTCCAACACTCTCTCAACAGCAAAAAATAGATCTTCTCCTTTAGTAGTAAAGGGTCTCAATGCCAGCCACCTCTTGTGTCACATCAAAAGTTTAATTTACTCCAGGCAAAAATACCAACAGCTGTGCGGAATTGGATATGTCGGTGCTCTTGTTACAGGCTATTGATTAGGCAGAGAATGCACTTGCCTTTGCCTTGATTTGCTCGCTAATGTCTTGAGCCATGTCCTCTATGCGTCGGGTAACGGTATTTTTTGACAGGCTAATTTGTGAGAACATTCGTACCTGAGAAGGACAAACTGCTTCTGCAGCCACTGCAATACAATCCTTGACGAACTCTTCAGGGGTGAAGGCTCTTCCACCTTTAGCCATTAGAGTGGAATTCTGATAACTGGCCTGTGTGGCGCTTTCTTGTGCTGTTGAAGGACGTAGATTCAGATCAAAGTCCAGCAAGGAGCCTGTTTCGTAATGATGACAGATATTGTACTCTTTTAAAACTGCAATAGACTGTTTGCAAACTAGATATACTGCCTTTGATTTGACTTTTGTGAATAAAAAGTCATCTTGCCAAGTGTTTTTGAAATTTCTCTTGTCTGTGTGCCACTGCCTTGATTTCTCCATTATTATTGCGTTATTGCGTTTAATTTGTTGACGTTTATTGACGTTAATGTGGACCAGAACCCCTTGCAATAGGTGAAAACCCGTGAAGTAGGATCAGCCAATCAGCTCACGATGCACTAAGGCCGCGAAACATGAATCACGAAGTGACGAAGTGGCGAATATATATTATTTTATTCATTTACATTTACTTTAAACATTTAATTTCAGTTTACTCTGTTGTAGTTCAACAATAAAACAAACAAAATTGTTATGTCAAATTAGAAATGACAATCTGTGTTGAAGGTATCACCCCCCCTCCAACGGTACGGTGGGCCAACTTTGGCCTGCGGGCCTTAGTTTGGGCATCTCTGTTCAAGTCCTATTTAGATTTAAACTCTTGGTTTTTGTTTACACTTAACACATTTTGTTCCTTTTGCACTTTTAAAACATTATTGATGTGTATTTATCTTTAACCTTACGCTTAAGTATTTTATTTCTATTTCTTAAATAATTTTTAAGTCTTCTCTTTTAACACAGTGTCCTTGTGGATTTGTGTCTTCCTTGGTCCTTAAAGTTCCACTTAATTTTTCAGCATTCACTACAATTTACTTTCTGACATTTAAGTCTTGTTAGTTTTATTGAGGCTATAATAGTCATATAAAATGTGGTATATAAATAAACAGAATTATTATTATTGTTATGAACTAAGGGAGCATGAGTGAAGGTGCCAGTGGAGCTAAGGGGCTTGACGAGTATGTGAAAAAATTTGACCAATAATCCCTGCTTTTCAGCAGTTTACAGCCCAGCATTCAAGGGAAGATCAACCCTAAAACAGTTTAATTCCAATAAAAACAGGAAGTACAACCACATCAGTCCAGTTTTAAAATCTCTGCACTGGCTTCCTGTTGCTCAGAGAATAGACTTTAAAACAGCACTGCTGATTAACAAGTGTCTTAATGGTATAGCACCAGAATATATTTCTTAAATGCTAGTTGCTTATGAACTTCCTCGGACTCTGAGAACATCTGGGACAGGCCTTCTGCTCGTGCCCAGAGTTAGAACTAAACAGGGTGAAGCAGAGTTTAAGTTTCATGCAGCAAAAACCTGGAACAACCTCAACTCTAACAATGTTCAAGAGGAGGCTTCCTCTTTAGCTCCGCCTATACTACAACTTGAAGTGTTTTTTATCTGCACTCTTCTTTTAAAATGTTTTCAGTTTTTCTTATGTTTCTAAATCTAAATCTTGTAAGTTGTCTTTTATTTCTGTAAAGCACTTTGAGTTACCCAGTGTATGAATTGTGCTATAGAAATAAAATTGCCTTGCCTTGCCTTAGGTAATAGGCATTTTCAAATACAAACTAATACAAGACAGACTTGGTATATCTGTATGAGTTAAACTGTAATGTGTTTTAAAGAACTCTTCAGATGGAAGTCCAGTGTGTGTACAATTCTATTTTTTTTTTACATTTTACAAATAAAGATAGAAACAAGTCAGTTAAAAGCAGCATGACAGTTGGAAAAGTTTAAAAAGCACAAATAGTTTATTGAATTCCTTTTAAACAAAGACTTTACTTTTAATAAAATCCTATGTTTGGTCAAACACAGCATTAATGTCACAGGTTTATGAAAAAAAATAACTGGTTCAATCTTAAGTTAAGTCCACATTATTTTGAAATCAGTCCTGTTATTTATATGAAAACAAATGTCACTCCAATTTAATTCTTTGTATCTTACAAATGTAATAATTTCAGACTTTACGTTTGTCTTTCAACTTTCAATACTTTATGTGGTTCATTTAAAACCTTCATAAAAAGGGAAATGTGACGCACACCAAACATCTGAGCAAAATGTCAATATAAAAGTAATATTCTTAACAGTACAATGAGAAGAGACAAGTTTTTAGTGAATGGATGTCCTCTGTCTGGTAAGGTTGTGTCAGCTCTAGCACCATCCTGGGTGAGACTGCTTCTCTAAAAAATATTTGAGTAAGTGTTTGTGTCATTTCAGGACATTGATTCTGTTGAATAGATCAAAGAGGTTAAGGCAAGTCCCTTCTAGAGACTCAAATAGTCATAAGGTGTAAAACTAAATAAATTGAATGAACAGTGAACAGAGCATATTTAGATTTTCTTAATGTTCATACAGTCATTTGCATATCTTATGTTTTTCTAATGAGTTTTACATTACACCATAGAGAGGAAAGTCCCAATACTTGACAGTATAAAAATGTCTATGGTGCAAAGTCTAAGGTAACATGTCTCCGCATAATTGAACAGAGTCCTTTGAAAGGCTCCCTTTCAAAGAGTTTGCCAAAGGGGAGGCGCCTACTGTCGGAAACTTGTTAAAGGATTGGATGAAGCACCGCCTACTACAAGATTTGTTTTAGCCAATCATAGCAACAATTAATTTGCGCGGCTGATATATAGAAACAATAAACCACTGTAATAGTAACAGTTTTTGCAAAGTGAATCAGCGGATAAAAGAAAAGTTAAATGTATGTATTTATGATTATGGCAAAGCCAGTAGGAATAGACCACTAACATCTTTTCCTTTCTGAAAATCCTTTAGTACCCCATTTCTTAGCATTAGCTTAAGGCACTAACGTATTTCAGGGTAACCATGTTGATAAACAGGAGAAGCTTGTCACTTTTGGCAAATTAAAAACCCACCTCTTCCTGTTCATGCCCCCACATAATTGGTCACAAGAGGCCGGTGAGCACATGGTTCGACTCAAACAATTGGCTTGGAGCGATACAAGCTGGATTTATCTAAGTTTGGAAACTCCCAAATCTTGCGAGAATCCAGCTGCAGCGCAAGGTTAGTGTAAGGTGGCTGTCACACAAAAAGTCTAAAAATCTTGTCTATTCTCATCTCCCATTAGAAAAAAATGCAATCACTCCACTAATCATATGGGCTATTTATGGTTGTTTGTTTTGAAGTCTGTGAAAAAAAAACAAATGAGAATTGATATCCACAGAGAGCTTAATTTGTGAAATTACAATAAAAGATTCACAGTCTTTCCATGAGACTTTGGCGACAGGTTTAGTGGCAGTGGAAGCAGACTCCAACCACACAACAGACACTAAATCTTTAAGGGCACTGCTGTTTACACTCAGCTTCTGCATAAGTAGGTTGTTTCCAAGATAGTTTTTTTTTCTGAGACCTCTTGGAATTCCAGATGCTTTTGAGTTGACCTTTTCTTCAAGATGACCTGGATGACGGAGAACATTCAAGGACTTTATAACGCATGGTGTTGTTATAACTTTATGTACCATATGTGATTGTATTTAGTAGCTCACCACCAAAAATTACCACCAGCCGCACTGTGCAAGATTCAAATACATTTTAATGCATTTAACTATAATAACTAAAACGATTTATTAACCATTTACAGTCAGGTGAAATAGTCTCTTCCTTTGAATTTAGTTTTTTTTATGTAAAAATGTGGTTCAGTATGAGGAAAATGCAACTTTGGGTATAACTTATTTTACCATTCTTCATTTAACATAAATTTAAGTAAAATAAAAATAAATGGTGTAACTTTGAAGCCTGGCTCACACCTCCAGACTTTAAATTATACTTTGAAGCACACCAGCAAAAAGAATATCAGAATGGCTGCAAAAATAAAAAAGGTTTTGGCCTTGACCTTTATCAACATCCAGACCTTAGACCAATACAGTGATGGAAAAATATAACTACTCAGTAAATGTCAAAACACTGAATAAAATCACAGTGATAAAGAATAGGCCTAAATTCCTCTAAAACAATGTAAAGCTGAACAATTTTAAAAAGGTTAAATGTTATTCATCTGAGGTTCTCAATATGACACGCT
The DNA here is from genome assembly GCA_024349245.1 of Neodontobutis hainanensis. Classification (NCBI taxonomy): domain Eukaryota; kingdom Metazoa; phylum Chordata; class Actinopteri; order Gobiiformes; family Odontobutidae; genus Neodontobutis; species Neodontobutis hainanensis. The sequence continues at coordinate 137,612 of JALDNG010000371.1, read as the reverse complement.
ATAAACAGGTAATTTTTTGCATTTCTGTACACAAAATTTAATTCAAAGAAGAAATATTAATATTTCACCTGACCTGTAGTCATCCATTTTCCCCTCATATGTTTCACACTCT